>PVLD010019259.1:0-36875 GCA_004027595.1 Dinomys branickii | reverse complement strand
CCTCTGTTTTCCCATTTTTGGGTATCAGATTCAAAATGTGGAGCTATAAATTCCAAAGGCAGTTCAGCAGGCGGAGGTCTGCTGCAAAGGCTGCTCCAATGATTCCTTCTCTTTGGGAGAATGTCCCTTAAGCTTTCTGCTGAGATTTGTTCTTCTGTCTTCCCTTTTTTGGGTATCTGATTCAAAATATTGAGCAGTATTTTCCCCAGGCAGTTCAGCAGGCAAAGGTCTTCTGCAGAGGTTGCTCCAATGACTTTTCTTTGGGGGAATGTCCCTTAAGCTTTCTTCTGAGAGTTCTGCTTAAAAGGCTGTACAGATATTGGTTAGATACTCCCTACCAAGTGACCTGTGTGAGGTGTGTAAGACCGCTCCCCCGCCTTCCCAGGGTTCCCTGCAGGTATAGGGATGGATCTCCTCCCCCACTCGGTGATCTGGTCGCGAGCGCAGATAACTCACCAGTTTTCGGAGTCCCTGCAGGCAGGAAGGTTCCAAGGTGCCAGTCTATCCTTTGGGGCTTTCTGCACGGCCCGCCCGATGCGCACGAAATGTGGGACTGCTGGGCGTGGCCGCTGCTAAAAAGCCGATCTCTGTCGGGAGTCGCCGGAAAGCCGCGCCGGCTCGGGAGGCGGGAGGGACCGAGCTGGATGTGCTCCCAGGGCGCTCGGACCCAGCCAAACTTCCCCCCCGCGCGGAGCGTCTCTGGCTCCCAGCGTTTGGGGCTCTCCGCGCGGCCTGCCCGATGTGCGCGAAATGTGGGACTTCCGGCCGTCGCCGCCGCCAAAAAGCCGATCTCTGTCGGGAGTCGCCGGAAAGCTGCACCGGCTCAGGAGGCAGGAGGGATCGCGCTGGCTGTGCTCCCAGGGCGCTCGGACCCAGCCAAGCTTCCTCCCCGCACGGAGCGTCCCTGGCTCCCAGCATCTGGGGCTTTCCCACGTCTCGCCACGGCAGCCTGGGCCACCCTACCACATCTCCCCCGGCAGCTCAGAGAAATACGCCCAGTTTGAACTTCCCAGCCGAGGTCCCGGCATTCACGCTCGCCAAGTCTGTCTCGAGCTGGTGGTGTTTATTAAGGAGGATCGCTCCCTTGCTGCTCACCTGGTCGCCATCTTCCCGGAAGTCCTACTGCTTCCTTATGATAGTTAAAAATTCTTCAAGACTAAAGAATTTATAAATTAAACTATGAAATTGTAGAAGAAATTTGAAACTTATAATCCTAACATTTTTTATTTGAAGTTATTTTTTTACTCTGAATACTATTTTAAAATGATAACACACAGATATTCTGGAATATATGGCAATATGCATCTCTAAATTATTTCTGATTTTCGTAGAAGGTTTACCAAAGGTATAAATAGCATTATTCCTAAGAATAAATAACAAACTGTAGGGGTATTTCAGCTTTTACTACTCCAAGGAAAATATTACACTAAACATTCAAAGTTTTGGCTGAATTTCAGTCTGGAGACCTGTAAGTAAAACTCTCAGTAATTTTGTTCATAAACAAGTATTACATAATAGCCATGGAAAATTATGAATGAAAGATAACTGACATAGAAATGCCCTTGTTAGATGTAAACTACAATGAATCAGATATAACATGTCACATTCAGGAAAACATGGTCACTTTGATGGTGTTTGAAACACCTACTTCTGTAAGGGGTAGCAACTAGATTTGAACAAATTGTTTCAATGTGTGAAATGAGTAAAAAGAACACATTACCTGATTTACCAATGATATTCATTTTCATTTCTTAAAAGCTGGATTCCTCTTTTACGTGAATATTTTAATTAAAAACGTATTTTAGTTTACAAGGTTAAAATAGTCATGCTCAGAAAATATTTAATAAAACTGTCCTTAAAAAATTAAGAGTAGCTCAATTACTATGTTGCTCACAGATTGCAAATGCAAGGCTATGTTGAGATTTATGTGAAAATATGAATACACCACTACTATTCTGGGATATTTATTCTTAGAATAAAAAATAACTAAAATAATATGTTAAATAAAAGCAATATATGACGTATTTTAAACACCTTTTATATATTATATTCACTAATAAAAACAAATTCAATTTATTCTTCATTTTTTCAGAAGAAATTGAAATTAATATTTTATTATGATTAATTTATTTTCACTCTTTGGCATTTCACAAGTTGCCATATGAATTTCATTGTGTATCAAATTGTTATATTGAAACACTGGATATTTTACATTTAAAGACATATTCTTATTGCAAATATTAATATAAAATAAGTGAAAAAAATCCAAACCAATACCAGAACTCCAAATAGGTCTTTGTTTTTCTTTTCTTTTTGGCTTTATTTCTAAACTATTATTTTTGATTATACTTTTTTCACATTTTTTAAAATAGTTAGGCCAAAAATTACTTTTTGTTGTATGTTGGTTCATGAGACTTCAATCTGTAGATTTAAAACAAATTCACCTTATTTTAAGGATGTAGAGAATATTATCAAAATAAATACATTAATTAAAATAGAAAATTCGTTTACTAAAAATTCATAAATTTTTCATCCTTTTCATCAAAGTCATGTTAATTAAAGTTATGTTTTGATTTCTTTTTCAAAAGTCTCATTCTAGAGAGTTTCCATAGAAATACAGATATTTGAAATAAAAAGGGCTACGTTCATCCAAAGAATGCTGCTCGGTATCATAAAAACATCTGTCTGTATGTGACTTTGAAAGTAAAACGGGTACCTATTATTTTGAACATATTATTTTTAAGGCAAAGTCACTGATCTCAAAGCTAGCTATTAAAATCTAATATCAGGTATTAAAATTGGCATAGTTTTCTAATATGTATATATTACATATTTTAATAAAAAGCTACTGATCATTCTCTTTCATATTATTTACTTCTGAATATTTTTGTGTAACCTTTTAGTTGTCCTTGGACCAAATGCTTCATCCTTTCATTTGGCTTAGAATTCCTACTAATAACGTCACTTGATTTTCGTAGTCATCTTCAGCTCTTTCTCTGAATTTGCAATCTCTCTACCTTTCGCTGAACCAAAGGAGGAGGCAAACAAGACTGAATAGAACTTTGGTCCAGTCCATCAGAATCACCTAAAGAAGATTATCTGTGTCCCAGGATGTCATGATTCTTTGCCTGCAGATCAAAATAACACCGAACTTTTTACACACTTTTTGAAACATCAGCCAAGTATGAATCAGTGGATGACTTAGTCAGTGGATGACTAAGGTAATCTCAGAAGAGGGAAGTCAAAATAGATAAAACTCATCAGTTCTAAAAGAAGCAGAATCTCCTTACAGTTTCTTCAGCATCTATGTTCTTTGTCTGAGAGATTTTGGGTTTAGAATTGGACTTTATCAATTTCCTCTGGAAGCTGAGACATAACTGTGTAATGCTAATGCACAACAGAGAAGTACAAATAATAATAAATGATGACAAAATAAATATGGACATAAAATGAAATTTTGAATCCCTGGTGAGTTTATAAATAACTCATTTTTAAATATATGTCCGTACATATATTTCTATCAGTACATTTCAATGTTGATTAAGTTCATTGGAAAAGTGTATGCCAAAGTAAATTTATAAAGAAAGGGTTTTCAGTGACCTATCTTCCTTTGGGGAACTTGTGACTCAAAAGACCAGATAAAAGTGGTTCATATGATGAGCACTTATGCACATGGTGTGCAAACATAGGAATTAGGCCACTACTCATCTTAGGGTTTACATTTAACTGCTTAAGGAATATTTTCTGGGGTTCTTTGTGACCCCTTTTGAATCTTGAAATCTTTTAATATTTTGTGCTTCTATCATAATTGAGTTCATAAAAACAGAGCGGCTCAGTTTCCTTTAAGTCACTCCGGTCTATAGTAGAGCTCTAATACTAGGAAGATCGTACCTGGTGCACATTTTGTGGGTCATTGTTCTTATTGCCTAGTGCAGGAAACACAATCTAAAACATGCCAGGTTTGATAACTACTATGCTGCTGACCTGTATGAAATGTCCTGATCTTGTATATTTTAAAATTTAAGTAATATGCCCAAATTCAGAAATTTTCAGCTGTTTGGTATGGTAGAGTGCACCTATAATCCCAGCACTTGTGAGGCTGAGGCAGGAAGATCCCCTCGGAGGTCTGAGACAAGCCTGGGCTACATACTGAGTTCAAAGCCAGCCTGAACTACACAGCAAGACCATGTCTCTCACACACAAACTTTTCAAGCTTGAAAAACAAATGTTACAATATTTGGACTTGAACATTGATTACACAAAGTATTTTAATGATTATGCCAATAATTCAAATTTTTAAAACAAAGTTAAATATTTCAAAGTTATATTTTGTACATCAAGTAATTGTGATGCCACCTAGTTATTTTCTATTTTCAAGTTTCTACCTATAGAGATAGATTAATTTTCATTAAAACAGATAAAGATAGTTCTCTAATTACAGTGGGTTGTGTAGTACAGCATCAAGTGCATGATGAATCTTTATGAAATCCAGCTCTATTCCAAACAGAAATGTATTTCTAAAGCACTAGCAGAAAATGGACATTTACTATACTATCTTATGGGAAAAAGGCATTTCATGACCAATAGGTTACTAATCCATGGACATTAAAATACTTTACTATTACTACATAAGCGGAATAGAGAAAGATAATTAGATTTTTATTATTCTTCTGGGTTTCTTATAAAAAGTAAGCAATAATGATAACTTCTAATTTTTAAGGTTAATAGACAATGTGTATTTCTAGCTATTGTCATTTTGTTCTTTTTTAAAAGTTTCACTTAAAACCAGTAATGGAACCGTACACATGTGTTTTAGAAAATATTATTTTCCCTGTGAGCATTCCAATATCTAATTTTGTGCTGTTTACTTTGTTTTCATTAAATACACACTTTTAAAATATTTTTACTCTTATACTTTAGTTATATTCCTTTTTCTGTTGTAATAAAATAAATGCATACAATGACTCTAAGCACAGATTGGATTTTTTCTTTGAACTGACGAGTGAATGATTTATTTGCTTTTTGCAAACATCTTCTGCAGTCACATCTCACAGTTCAATTACTTGGAAAGAGTAGCTCCCTATGCAAACAAAAATGTTTCTTTATTTGACATTTATTTGATGTTTCTTCTGCTTCCTCACATGGGTTTAAAATGGCAAAACAATCAAATCCAAATGTCTTCTGGGTGCAATTTACACAAAACTATTTTTCTTAAGGTTTATCATACTGTACTTGAGTTATATTTCCAATCTACATTTTTCTTTTTAAATGTATTCTCATTGATAAAGCAGCAGCTTACTCATTTCTTCACTTAAAACTCAGAATAAAATTGGCTAACTAATACAGACATGCCTTGATTTATGATAATATTAAGTCGCAGTAAGCACACCACGAGTTTAAAATATTGTGGGGAGAAATGCACTTAATACATTTAACCTGCAAAGCATTGTAGCTTGGTAGGATTCAGCTACACGGTGCTGTCCATTTACCCTGGGGATCTGGCTGAGTGAGAGCAGTCTCCGTGCCACTGCCAAGCGTTTTCAAAGGATGTGGCACCACATAAGGTAGCTGGTGAAAGATAAGAATTTAAAAGTAGAAGTACAGTTTCTACTGCATTTGTATGACCTGTACACCATGCTAAAGTAAAACATTTCTAGAAATGAATGTATAATTGATTTACTTAGTTTACCAAAGTATTCATTTCTATTTTATGCTCCTTTAGTAATTTTGAAAGTTGGAAAATCACAATGGAAATTTATCATTCCACTCCTCCTTATACGTGATAAATTACCATGAGTAATTTCTGATGATGAGACATTTACTACAGAGAAAAATTAACATAATTTTTATTAGTCTTTCACTCTAGCCATATGAGCTATTAGTTTAATATCCATATGGTTATATAAACTATAATAGAATATTTCTGGTCAGATGTATTTAGTATTGTTCAAATTGAGTCAGAGTGAAAGCACTTTTTGATTATATTTTAAATAGCAACTCAAACCAAAAATAACTTTTAAAAAAATTTACAAATTCACAACCAGGGCAATTAAGAAATCTGTGCATTCATAGGATGGGTTTTTGCTCCACACAAATACCCATGGTGTTCCTTGAAAAACTCATATTTACATTCATTTTTTTACAATAAAAGAACTTCATTGTTATTGAAAGACTGAATAAGCTTTTATACAAAACAGAATTTTGAGAATTACTGTTTTCTGGAAATTCAGCATCTCATGTTCTTTGTGTATAAAGTGAAAATTGGGTTGCTGACTTCTAATAAGAGGAGGAAATGGGGAAACTTGCATTATAAAAACGGCATTTAAAAGCTATTTAAAATAAATTTCAAATTAAATAGTCTCTAACACGGCCACTCAAGGTCACATACAGTACTGATGGCCTCACATTGAACTTCTGGCCACAGACGATGTTGATGCTGACTGTGACAGGTCACATTAAGCAAAACTATTTCCTCTATATAAAACTCTGAAAAGCTAAAAAAAACCTTTGCACATACATAATCATTACATACATAATCATTACATATAGTTATATATAATTACTTTGAACAATTTATGGTTTTCAATTCTCTAATTTATCTTAAATGAGTAAAATACTTCCTATTTACATTAATGAGGCACTGCAATTAATTAGTTTAGCATTGAAATTTAAGTTTATTGAGTATTTTCTTAAGCAATTGATTATATTATGTATGCTTATCATCTTCACATTATAAACCTAGACAGAACAGATATGTTTCCTCCTAAATTTATCTGTATGTTCACTGGAAAATACACTATAATTACAGATTCACCACACTTGAAGTTTTAACCCAATTTCACTAGATTGGCAACTTGATTAAAGTTCTCATTATTCTGGAATTTCTCCAATCAGTCTTTTAATGTCTGAACGATCTTTGGGCTTCTGTTCCTTTATATGTACATTGATGTTAACTACTACAGCTAATGTAAAGATTAATTAACAAGGAATATAAAACACCCAGCACAATGTGAGAAATATGGCTCCTGTTACTAACCTCAGGCAGACTGTTCCAGGGTCAGGATCATTACTAAATTTTTAAATCACTTACCTCTGTGTATGCTAGATGGACTCATATTGGTTGCTGAATTCTATTAGAGAACTCTTTTGCTTTTCTTAACTTCAAAATTTTGAGTGCCTTTTAAAAAGAAGGATAATTATCTTCCTTGGCAAACATGTTATTCCTGTGTTTTTTTTCCCATCTCATTACTTTTCACTGTGGTTTTGTACTACAGGTATTATTAGATCCAACTGACACTGAACACAGGAAGAATTCCACATAGATAACCTTCCATATTGCCTCCAATTTAGAGAACTGGAACACCTTCTAAACACGAAACCACATCAGCAATGAATAATCTATTGAGAAGCTGGAGTCTGCAAGAATTGAAAGGAAAAAAATCTAAGTTTAAGGCAATAATCACTTCACAACTCTAAAACATCTTATTTTCCAAAGAACTGTGAGTTTAAGCATGCCCCTCTCCCAAGTGGAAATATTTGGTGTTAAATACTGAGCTTTGAAATGGAAAATGTTTTTACGTTAATAAGACCTGCTACACTTTCCTTGATATGATGAGAGACACCCTCTGAAAGACTGAGCATGATTATATTTTGCTATTTACATACTATGGTACAAGATGTCAAAATTTATAATTACTGGACATGAATGACATCATGCTATTAGAAGTAACATGTTATAAGCAGTGATAATTAAGGGATTTCATTTTTGCATAATTGCATCAATGGCCTGTCTATGTTAACACAAAATTTGAGAATTTTGCATAATTTCTAATATATATAGATATATCATACTTACAATGTTTAAATATTATACTTTTAGAAATAATCGATGGGGGAGTTAGTAAGTAGGTAGAAAAATATACAGCTAAATAGACATCTTTTTTATTTTATGGAAAAAAGCAAAAAATTTCATAACAAAATGAAAATAATAATAGTTATTACATTGCGTGTTGTTATTTTTAAAGTAGTTACTCTGCCTAGAAGATATGGTATAAAAAATTCTCCAGTCAGTATTAGCATAACCTTTCTTTTCAGTGAACTAAGGGTCAACAGTAGTATAACTAACTTCCGTCTTTCTTTTCCCAACTTTCCTTTCAACTTTCCCCTTTCCCCTATCCTACATCCTTTTTCCTGAGCAATTTGTTCCCATTTCACAATGCCTAGTGCCCATTTTAGACCTTTTACTTTTTCAGATTCTCACACCAGATACCCAATACAGTGTTTACACATGTGAATCTGACTTATTTCATTTGTGAATATGGTCTCAAATTGCATCCATGTACCTGTAAAATTCTCAAGTTTATCCTTCTTTACGGTCGAGTAGTATGCCATTGTATAAAATGACTACAACTTTTTCATCTATTCCTTGGTTGATGGGCATTTGGATTGTTTCAAAAATTTGACTATTGCAGGTTGCGATGCTATAAACATAGGTCAACATATATTGCTGTGGTGTGATGTTTTTAATTTTTCTGGGAACATACCCAGAAGGGGAAGAGCTGGGTCCAACAGGACCTCTAATTCTAGTTTTTTGAGGAATCTCCAGACTGACTTCCACAGTGGTTGCACCAGTCTACTCTCCCACCAGTGGTGGAGAAGGGTTCCTTTATCCCCAGGGCCACTCCAGCATTTGTTATTGGCTGATTTCTTTTTTGTTTTTAATTTTAAAGAGAAAAGAATGGAGACATACAAACCAGAATAACACAAAAACAATACAGGAAATACAAAATTACAGGGAAGATAGTAGGGAATTAGCACTGGATGCTGTATTACATAATGTTATCTTCATATTAGGTAACACAAAAACAATAAAGGAAATACCAAATTATAGAGAAGAGAGTAGGGAATTAACACTGGATGCTGTATTACATAATGTGATCTTCACATTTGTTACTCAGTTAAACAGATGATGGCTCATTCAATTAATCAGTTATCTCCACCCTCATCTCCATTGTTCTACCACCCAATCAGTCATGTTCCCTCTGATAATAACTGTACTTTTGGATTTATTTACTCCCTCAGACTCTCACATTGGCAAGACACATGCCTGCTTCAAATTATGCTGTAACAAATATGGGCATATACAAATTGCTATGGCAGGAGGTGGAAAAGCACTCATGCTCAAAGACAGTAGATGGGCGGGAAACCGTGTTCACTATGGTCAAGCCCCCATTGACAAGCCCTCAAGGCCATCACGGGTGCTGTCGATTCAGCAGGGTTACCCAGCAAATTGCCAGGCTTTGCATTAATACAGTATGTCTGGAGGCCCAGTCAGTTCCTGAGGGTTGCCCCAGCAGACTGCTGGGCTCTGCCCTGTCAAGGCACTCCTGGGAGCCCAGTTGAGTCCACAGGGTCACCCAAGCTGACCACCAGGCTCTACCCTGGCAAGGCGCTCTTGGAGGCTAGGTCAAGTCCACAGAATCACCACCATGGGCGGCCGGGCTCTGCCACATTGGTGCACTGCTGGGGGCCCAGTCAAGTCCAAGAGGTCACCCTCGAAAACTGCCGGGTTCTGCCCCATCACCAGGCTGCCAGGGGCCTGGTCCAGGTCTTCAGGGTTCTCATGTAGCCTGGAAGGAGCCCCCTCCCCGGTCAGGCTACTGAGCTCCCTGTCAAGGCCCCTAGGGTCCCCTTATAGGCCACTAGTGTCTCCCTGCAGGCCACCTATGACTCTTTCAAGGCTGTCCCCACCCAGCTAGAGAACCAGGTCTGCCCCCTACTTCCAGGTTTTTGCCTCCTCCCACCTCTCTATCTCCAGTGTTGCCATTCCCCACCCCTTGTAGCTGGGCATAGGACGCACTTACGATGCTAGGCACAGTGGTGTGAGGTCTGTCCCACCTGTGCTCACTGTGGTAGTCCATGGTGTGTACTAAGTTTAGTCATTAGTTCTAGGAAAGAACTGGAGGATTTTCTCAGGCCTGCTGTGTAGAGTACATTGTTGTCTCTCAGACTCCTGGTCTGCTGCTTTTCATGTAATTTGTCACTATGGATTCATTCAAGGTTCATATAAGCAAACAGTATGAAGTCGCTCTTGGTGCTCATATTAGTAGTTCAGGGTGAGTCCTGAAGCCTGTAGACTCAGCCCATTGCTTTCAGGAACACGTGTTGAGTGATTGGGTCACCAAGACTCAAGGTGATCAGAGGGGGAGTTCAGGGTGGGAGCTGAAGCCTGGTAACTCAGCTTGTGCTTCCTACTTGGTGTTGGAGTGAGAAGGGCGTGGGGCCATGAGATCCACCTCTATCTGCAGCTCTCTCTCACTGTTGTGCTCCAGTTCCCGTTTGTTGTTTGGCTAGATCCCTGGGTATTACTGTGGCCCTGGGGCTGCTGCCGATGCTCTCTGCTGCTCTCTGCTGGTAGATGCTCACACAGTGGTGAGGTAGGAGGCCACAGCCTCGGGACAGATGTAGAACTGGGTGTGCTGAGCAGTGTACTGGTTACTTTTACTCCACCTTGCCTCAGAGTGCTGAGTAGAAAGGTTGCTGCAGAGTGGGTATTCTGTTTTAGTGGTTTTTGTAACCTCTCATCCTCACACTGAGTTTGACAACACCTCCGACCGCCACTTCTCCTGGCTGCGCTCTTTCTGCCCCAGCCCTGGACCAGCTCTCAGAACTCTGCCCTCCCCTGGCCGAGTCAGAGACTCCTGTGAGCACAGGCCTCCAAAGCTGAAGCTGCGAGTGCTGGAATGAGGGAGCAGGCCAACAGTGTGTATGGAGCTGTGACTCCCTCCTTCTCTGCCTCCTCTTCCTCCAACTGCGCCATGGCAGCCCTCCGAGTCCAGGAGAGGACTTGTTTGCTCTTTCTGAGGGCTTCAATTCTCATTTCAGATCCTTCCTGGATTCAGGGTACCCATCTCTCTCCTTCCTGTCTTTCTCATGTTGCTATATTCCAGTGTCTGGGTGGCGACCCTCTGGGAGGATCTTTGTCTGCTGCTTAACTGGTTGCCATGTTCCCAGAAGTCCAAGATGGGCTGTTATTGGTTGATTTCTTGATGATAGCCATGCTATCTTTGGTGAAATGGAATCACAGTGTTTTAATTTTTTTTTTTTTAATGTGCATACCTCAAATGACAAGTGAGTTTGAACACTTTTTCATATATTTATTTGCCATTTGTATTTCTGCATTTGAGAATTGTTTATGTATCTCAGATGCCCACTTTTGGACTGGGTCTTTCAGTTTGTGAGGGCTGATGCTTTTCAACTCTTCCTATGTTCTAGATAGAAGTCCTTTCTGAAGGAAAACTTGCTATCTCTTTCTCCCACTGTGTGCATTGTCCTTTCATTTTCTTGGTGATATCCTTTGGTAAGGTCCCAGTTGTTGATTCTTTAAAGGATTTCCCATGAGGTCTGGGTTTTTTCATGAAGTGTCTGCCTACCCCTATGTCTTCAAGATTTCTACAAACTTTCTCTTCCTGTAGATTTAGTGTTTCTGTTTTAGTATTAAATTTTTGATCCATTTAGACCTTAGTTTCTATTGATTTCTTTTGTTAGATTGATTCTAAGTATTTTCTTACATACCAATGTGAAGGTTGAGGTTTTCCTAATTTCTTTCTCACTAAATATATTGTTTGTGTACAGGAATTCATTGATTTTTGAGTGTTGAGCTACACAACTCATAAGTAGACATTTTAGATACTATTATTGAAGTGATTTTATTTTATTTTAAATTATTTATTATTATTATTATTATTATTATTATTATTTGCAATACTGGGAATTGAGCATAAGACCTTCTCAATGAGCTTTACCCTTAGTCCATTTAAATTTTTATTTTTAGACAAGTTCCTGCTGAACTGTTAGTTTACCCAGGGTGTGTTTGAACTTCTGATCCTCCTGTTTCTGCCTCACAGGCTTTGGAAATTATAGAGATGTGTTAATAAGTGAGGAAAAATGAATGTATTTTAAAAAGTACTTTGAGTTTTACTTGGAGTTAGAGCCTATAGTTCACTTCAAAGAATATTCTGTCTTTTTTGTTACAAATAATTGTGGAGAGTTTATATACTTGTGGAGTGTTTATACTTATGAACCATGAAGCTATTAAAATGAATATGGTGCATTCTCTTTGTTTTTTAAGAATTTTATGGTCTAATTGAGAATATAGATAAATGGAAGATTTAGTACATTTTTGCACACATTATCCAGTACATAATAAGAAATCAACAATTTTATGTTGAAGAAAGAAAGTAACGAGCATGGTATAATTCAATGCTACTGAATGAAGTAGTTTTATTAATAATACTAAAAACAACAATAATAATAACCACAAATGAGCTGACAGCTGTTATTCAAGGATTCTTATTCACAGGACACTGTGCTAAGCACTTGTGGCTTCATTGAGCTCTTACAGTAGCTTTATGAAGAATAGGAGCAGTTACATAATGTGCAAAGCTCAGTACAAAGTGAAAATATAGGATTCTTTATTCAAAAACTATTAATAATTTCAAGATGGCAAAAGCTGAACAAATGTTATTCAAAGTGCAAGACACTCCTAAATGTGGGACACAGTGCAGCTGCCGTGTCACATGTACATGGCCCCATGAGAACAGTAGTGATTGAGAAATCAAGTCCACATTTGTTTGCATATCTTGCATATATTTTTTCTAAATGTTTCAACACCACTATCTTATGTAGGCGTTTTTGCTATTATGTGAACAGACAGCTTAAATGGATAAAGTCATATTCCCAGACCCAATCAGAAGCTGTTGCATTAATCTCGACTGAGGGTTAGTTTTATCAAAACTTGTTAAAAGCATAACTAAATATTGTAGTTGCTATGTATATAAAATTTTGAGATTGTGAAAACCCAAGATCTATTTTTCCAAAGTTGTCCCATGACTATTTATGTACATTAAACTAAGTCTGTTTTCTAGAAATTTTGATCTATCTGTGGAGAGTTATAATAATTTAAAAAACCATCAAAAAGAAAACTACTGCATGTTTGACTTTAACATGGAAGCTAAGCCACAGTGGTAAAGAGTAGGATAGTGTTTATTAGAACCTGGCAAGGGGGTGTGTGGGGCCAGGGAGAGAAGATGAGTAGTCGGGACAGAGTGCCACACATAAAAGGAATGACTTCTAATGTTCTATAGAATGTGGATGATTGTGTTTGACCACAGTTAACTGCAGTTTAAAAAATAAAGTGTGGAGATTTTGAATGTGCCCAAATGAAAAGTAATAACTGAGATGATGTATACCCTAATTACCTGATCTAAACACACGTGGGGAAATGTCACAGTGTACTACAGAGACGTAGATTTTTTGTGTTAATTAAAAAGAATAGCATACTAAAAAATAACCAAAATGCTCTCAGTAGTGAAAGATCTGACTCCTGTTTAAAAATTGAAATCTACTATCATTATCATGCTTTTAACATTGATATTTCAGCCTGGATCACCAGTTCATATAAAACTAGTTAGTTTAATCAGGTCACATATCTAAGAAAAATATCACTGCAAGTACTAAATGTCCTCCCTACATCACCATCACATCCTGTGCACATTGTATCATCAACATTACATCATTTCTGCCATGGCTAATCTTTTCAAAATTAATACTTTCTTCTCTGGAAGATTTCTGGACTAAACATAGGAGATTACCTCAGATTCTTAAAAAATAAAATGGAAAAATGTTAAAATGAGGAAGCTGGACTTTTAAATGATATAGACCTGCAAATATGAGGAATAGATGAGATTATTGAATACATAAATTTAAAGATTCCTAACTGTGAATAAGTTAAGGAGAAAGGAAAACTGAGGGACAGTGGTCACTGCCAAGTCACAGCAGATGGAGCTGAGACCTAAGCATGGGCAGGAAAGAACTGGAGACCAGGTCCAGCTGAGAGGCCAAGCCTACCTCAGATGGATTCACAAAACTCAGATCATGGAAGGAAAGAGAAAAGACCTTTGACAACCCAAACCCACACAATCAATTTGTAGGAGAGGAGGCTTTTATGCATTAAGTGAGAGAGGCTGAGAATCACCAAATTCAAACTCCCAAGGAAATGTGGCATGGGTTACACTACGAAGGTGGTGTTTATGTCAAATGCCACATGTGAAAAAGGGGAGCCCATTGTCATACACTTTTCTCTAAGTTGAAAAATAATGTATGTGTGTGTGTGTGTGTGTGTGTGTGTGTGTGTGTGTGCACCCTTTTATCCCTAGAGAAGGAAAACTGAATTCTCCAAAGATAATGACAGGCAAGATAAAAATATGGATCTGTTGAAATTGTGGATCATTTTTTCATTGTTTTATACAAAAATTCATGCATTCACAATTTCCACTTAGGCACATAGAGCTTCTAGAGGGTATGGGTGGTGACACAAGGTTTTTTGAAAGCACAACTAAGAGTTTTAACGCATGTAAGGAAATCAAAAGCAAACAAAAATGTATGTGAATGGGACTGAGAAAATGATAAGGGCAAAGTTAATAAATTTTCAAAACAAGTGATAGATAAACAGAGCAGAAAAGCAATTTTAATTTGGTGTGCTATAGTTTGAATTCCAGTAGTTGAAGAAATACTTTGGGAAAGCACAGAGAAAAAAAGAACTAGGAATGATGCAAAATAATATAAAGTAAACAGTTAGAAAACTAGGGGATTATTCTTGGGCATCTAAAAATGAATGATTCCATCAATATTTTCAAAGACATGTGAAGACCAGTTTAAAGTGATCACTGCATAAAGAATTTTCAAATATAAACATATAATTGTGACAAAAATCATGAAACACCTGAGAAAAAATAATGATCCTAAAAGAATTAGAGAGAAATTGAGAAAGACCATACACAAACAGAACCCTATTAAATAATAATATTAAGAAAAGTCACACTGACAGAAGACATGAGAGTAAACCCTGCTAACATTCATTTTCAATGTGATTTTTATTAACTTCCTATATTATCTACCAAGCGTCAGGGTAAAGACATTTATAAAAATAGATCTCTCAAAAATACTATTTCTCATGTTTTCTTTTTCATAAAACTGCCAGAATCATGTTGAATTTACAGACAAACAAACATCAGCAAATACACAATAAAACACTTTACATCTTCAAAATGACAGGAAATCTTCAGTAAGATGAGTCTAGCTGTCCACCTGCACAATCAATATGGATCCAAGCCAGCTAAAGGAAGAGGTAGGTTTCCCTACAACTACTAAAACCCAAAACAAAAAACAAAAACCGTTCCTCACATGCGTGCTTCTACACCCTCATGAAATTCTTCACTTGTGTCTGACAAGAGTTTAGCAATGTGTTTGAAAAAATTGTAGAAAAATAACAGTTGTGTCCAAGAGTGAAGAAAAGAAGGAAAAGCACACACCAAATTCATAAAATAACTGAACAATAAAGATAGCCCTACCTTTGAGGCTTATCTGTCCCCTATCTTAGTTCTCTCTCTGACTTACCATTACTACCTTAGAGTACTTCGCTGCCCTATATTGCATTTGATTTGTACATAGTTTTCTTACTGTCAATGTTACTTTACTCCTAACTATTCACCAGATTGCAATTAGAATGATCTTTAAAGTTAAAACTTTAAAACTGGTTAAATTACTCAGAGAGGAAATCATTTCATGTATCATATGGTGATTACCAAATGTGAATGCTTAGCTTAAGTAAAGGGGGCAAGTTGGAAAATAAGTTTGGAGACAGGGCCATGGAAACTGAAATGATTTTAAATAAATTTGAACTCAGTGTGGGAGAAATTAGTTGATTAAACACATCAGAAAAGAGAAGTGGTAGAAAAGCAGAGTTCAAGCAGGCCGAAGAGTTTGTAATAATAATACAGTTAAATTTTACATGAGGATATTAGTTTGGTTACCTTCAGAATTACTTAGAAATAAAATAATAAAATAATTCGACTAACTTGAGGCCAGTGGAACTATGAAAATATAAGGAAATCAAACATCTGTGAATGAAGGTGAAACGTTTAAATTTTGTAATAGCTTCAGTACATTGTCATTATTCTAGTTTTGTGTTCTTTAAAGAAAAATTCTCATCGATGAGATAGCATCTCCATTTACAAAAGGGAACAAGCAGCCAAGTGAAGATGTTCCGCTGTCAAATTCAAGTTTGCTTAACTTCCGTGTGCAGATGGTATCAAGTTCAAATAAGATGGTAGGGAAAGAATGAGAAAACCACGCACTCTCACATCCTCCTCTTTCTCGTTTATTGGCTTATTCACTCATTGAGCCATGAGGGAGTGAGAAGTAACAAAAGAGCTCCTTGGAAAATAATCAAGGAGAACCTGAGTTGGCAGCTTTATGGAAAGTGATATCGAACAACAAAACTCACAGGTTACATTCAACTAGTAAGTAGTAAAAGTTATTTCCAGGACTTGTTTAAACTCTGGTCACATTTATGTGAGGACACTGCAAGAGTCCAGGTTTCACTGCGTTCCTTCTGAGTTTATCTATTAGTCTGAGTTCCACAGTATCTGTGCATTACGGAGCACTGAGGCTGTGCAGTATTCAAACCCAGGACTTGTCGCTTCCACTGTAGAGCCCGTTCTGGCAATGACGGTATTGCTGCTACATACAGCATTCCGTAGACTTATAGACGCGGTGGATCCACCACGATGCCTTCATTCCTGCAGTTGTTTACTTTCCTCCACTCAAGCTGTCCAAATGCTTTGCCTACACATACTGAAATAATCACTTCTTTCCTCTTTTAAAGAGAAAAAAGCAACAGAAAGGATAAAACAAAATTTCAAAACAAGAAAATAGGAGATTAACAATGGTTGAAATGTTGTGTATTGTTATCTTCGAAGTAGTTGCTCACAGTACAAGATATAGGCATGACAAATTGACCAGTATTAGCACAAACTGTTCTTTTCAATAAACTAGGAGAAATTAGCAGCGTAACTCTTTTAACTATCTTGTATATCTATATATGGGAAAAGGAAAAAGGAACCAATCATTTCTTTATGTAACTTTTACTTTCCATTCTCTCAGAGAACTCTGACTTTGGCTTCTGTGTTTTGTTCCTGTGCTGAAATAGCAGTTTTATATAGTGAGTTCTTTGACACTAAGATACAAGCAAAACCTCCCATAAAATTAAATTGTAGTTCCATAAAACAACTACTAAGCACACTATTTCTTTCTTTCTTCATTTAGTCTTTTTGAGACAAGGCCTTGCTATGCAGTTCAGGCTGGACTTGAGCTCACTTTGTAGCCCAGGCTGGTCTCTAATACTCCTCCTGCCTCAGCCTCTTGAGTGCTGGGAGTACACGCATGTGCCACCACTCTTGGCTTATTTTTAATAATTATCCTTTTTCTTAGCTAACATATGTTACACAGTAGGAGTCAGGTCAACTCTAACTCACTCTATCTCACTGA
This sequence comes from Dinomys branickii, assembly GCA_004027595.1. Lineage (NCBI taxonomy): Eukaryota > Metazoa > Chordata > Mammalia > Rodentia > Dinomyidae > Dinomys > Dinomys branickii. The sequence continues at coordinate 19,487 of PVLD010019259.1, read as the reverse complement.
CAAAGAAGTTTCCATATTCTCTACTTAGATTCTTCACACCATGACTTATGTTTCTTTACATGATTGTCATTTAGGTTGTTCTCTTGTGTGTGTCTCTTGAGATAAACTTTCCCTAAAATCTTAGTCTATATTTTTGTTTCCTTCTCCTTCTTTGTCTCCTAAGAAACAGTGAAATATTTCACCTGAATGGAAGAGGTTGAATCTGTATATTAGCATAAGCTAGTTATCAAAAAGAAGCTTCTGGTTTTTAAAATTCAGATTGCATTGTTTTCTTATGATTATAACATACTAATATTTTAAAAGAATTGTGTAATGTACTTAGATTTCCAACATACCACAGTCTCACATTCCATTTTGTGCTTTGTATAAACATAAAACTCACATTTTGTGATGTGTTATCACCTCTCAATTGTAGGCTGAGCTGAGCCACTCAGCTTCTGGCTAGCACAGAGCTTACAGACAGCATTATTAATATTATCACTTTCTCTATAAAATTAAAACTAACCTTTTCTGGCTTCTCTCTGTTTTTTTCCCTGTTTTCAAGTTTGGGGGGCTTGTTTCCTGTTCCCTTAATCTTAGCCATGCAGTCTATCGAGTGATATCAGATAACTGTGAAACTAAATTTTCCTTGTTATTGGTTTTCTCCAGTCCAGATGCCCCAGGGCAGAAACACACTGAAAGGAAGATTCAGAGGAGCCTTTAAGCTGAAGTAGGAAAGGGTAAATCACTTTGAGTTAAGATATCCTTCTGGACAGTACGTTTTCTTGGCATCTGTAAGATCTCATTGATGAGATAAGGAAAAGAGTCTTCCAAGAGGCAGTGGGCAGAAAAACCACTCTGAGAGGATCAGCTTCCATCATCCTGACTGACAGAGCGAGGTAGCTCACCCTGCAGTCTGTACTGCTGCCATGGTCTCTCAAGGAACAATTGATACAGAAAGTTTATAAAGATTTTTTTCCCCCACTCATCCTTCATTCTGGTGTAATTGTAAGAGAATTTGCTAAACTCTATTTTGAATTTCTGCAGTTGTAAATTTTAAAACTTCCATCACTGGCTTGCAGTGTGAAATTTTAAGCAGGTGACCCATCTTAGTTTATTATCTTTTCTTGGTAATTGTCTGAGAGAAAAATTATGAAAAATGGTTACACTAAGCTGAAAAGCTACATATATTAATACAATCATTTCCATATCAAAATTACAAATTAATGTGGTTAAAGGAGTTTATAGATTAGAATGTAAATAATTTTTCTTTAGGAGAGTTCAGTTATTTTGTAATTTGGTTGAAACTGTCTAAACACATACAATATGGATATCTATCAATTCCACATAATGAATTAATTTATTCTGTATCACAAACATACTAATATATATATATATATATATATAATAGCAAAATATTATATCTGTATAGCTAGTTAAAAATTTAAGTAAAACAGTAAATATGTGCATATAATTCTGGAATAGGAGCAATAATAAGCAAACTTACTAAAGAGTGTGGATGACTTTTTGATGAGAAAGGAAAGAAAGTATAAAGATACAATTTTGAATAGAATGCTCTGTTGGCCATGTGCTAAATCCTTTCACATATGTTTTCTTAGTTAATCTTTAAAAATACATTATGCAATTAATATGAATTTTAGCGCACAGGGACAGACCTAAGCCCATATGGGTGCTTCTGAAGAAGGAAGAAAGGCACAACAACAGTTTTTGAGAAAGTGATTCTACTGATGCATATGAATTAGGTGTTAATTTTCTGTTGGTCCTACTTATGATGAGGGGAAAATCAGGGTGCAGAATGTTAATCACTGAGGAACTGCCTCAGTCCGTTTAGTGTGCAAATTTTTAATGTGGATAAACTCACCATTTGTTTTAATCAAAAGGTGTTTTAAATTCTTACAACCATGGGAGAGGATGAAATTGACAAGTTTTTTAAAAAAGTTTATGAAGGTGATTATAGGCAGCTATAATAGCTTCAATAAGACCATTACCAAATTGGGGTTGCTTAATTTATTTAACTTGATACAAAATTTGGCTGTGGGGAAATCAAATGCATGTGTAATTTTGCTTATATTTTAGACTATTATTTTATCTGTGCTTCCTCCATATAAGAAAAATCTGATTTATGGGAATAGGAAAGCAGCGAAGTTTTAAATCTTTATACAATAACGATATCTTTAATAGATATTTAATATCTTTAGTATCTTTAACGATATCTTTCACATTACATAAATCCTGAAATTTCTCAAGAATTTTTCAGTTTGCCTCTGCAAGTTGAAATTGAGGCCATTCTATACAAGCACAGAATTAGAAAAGTTATTTTCATAGTCACATGGTAAAATTCATTTGAATTTACTGGACTTTAGGTTTGTATTAAAGTCGGGTAGGTGATAACACAGACTACATAATTTAGATATGTGGACAGTCTCACTAAACACATACATGTTTTGTGTGATTAAAAAAATGTTCATTTGGTTCTATGTATTGGAAGGCGAGAGCTAAGTTTCACCTACAGTTAAAAACAGTGAACATCTTTGAGAATTGAGGGGAAGAAATTATCAGGTAACTTCAAACACAAAAGACACTGTATTTTAAGGATTATCAATTGAAATTATGTAAGAAAAATACTGATCATCACAATTTATCTTCTTGTAATCTACTTTTTATTAGAAAGCAAAGCACAACTACTTAAAAATATATATCACAGATTTACCTATTAGACTGAGAAACTGACGTTACTTGTTATACTTTAAGGTGCATTGACACTTTAAGGATGAGGATAAGAAAGTAGCTAGGATGAAATGTCAATTTTTCAATTTCTGTAAATAACACCAAAAATTTGAATCCCAAGGAAATGCATGTATATAGAGAGAACAACACAGATTTTGTATTCCATTTTATTTCTTCTGCCTTTAGAAATATTTTGTTGCCTTCAAATATCAGAGCCTCTGAATCCCCACAGGTTTTTTTTTTTTTTTTTTTTTTTCAGTACCAGGCATCAAACTCAGGACCTTGAGCTTGCCAGGCAGGCGCTTGTGCCACTGAACTATATCCCCAGCCCATTTCATAGGCTATAAATGCAGCCTACAGTGTGGGGTAGGAGGATAACTTGAGACCGAGTTGCCCAGCCCCTGTTTCTTTTTTCTTACCTTTGGAGACAAGGTCTCACTATGCAGCCCAGCCTGGCCTGGAACTTTCAGTGATCTTCCTGCTTCAGCCTCCCAAATGCTGGGGTGACAGGCTGACCCCACCACAACCAGCTTGCAATAGACTTTTGTGATGTGCATAAATCTGCCATTGTTAATGGTGTTTTCATTCTATGGTGTTCTCTGTCATCTCTAACATTTGTTGAAAATACCTAAGAATTTGTTTCTTTAAATAAGCAATGAAAAGTGACTCGAAAATGTTTAATTTTAAAAAGAATTCATTAAATCTACAGATACTATCTAATCTATTGTCTTATTAATGAGATAATACACCAAATTCAGTTATGTACATGCATATATATACAAACACAACCTTAGCCATTTCAATAAAATTGTGTTTGAATCTCTAGCTCATGAAATTTATGTAGTAGATATAAAGTAGCAAGAAGGAAACTCCACATAAATTAAGATATTTTACTGTTCTTATTTTGTTTTATTTTGCAAATGGATAGCTCTTAGAATCAATTGCTGATAGTGTGAATGTTTGTGTAAAGAGAAGAAAGTTGTATCAGCTTGACTGCAGTACTTACTTAACCTGTAAAGACATAGAGTTTTAATTAAGATTTAAAATCTCTTTGTAAACCACCTAACGCATAGTAATAAATACTACTTTAATCTCTGTTCACACTGAATATGTGTTGTAGAAAACAGATATTCACTATTGGCCTTGTAATAGATTTACAATAAGCTCTAAACTATATCTATATAAACTAGAACTCTATTTCTTAATTTTCTCAGGTAAACTTTACCATGTTCATACACTAGAACAAAAGTTTTAAAAATAAATTATTTCTTCACCATAGTTTTTGAAAGTATTCATAAAATGAGAAAATGAAAGTATCATGAAATTTCTAAAAGTTATAGGTTTGTGTGTGTGTGTGTATACATATTATATATTTGTTGTGAATGTGCTTTTTGCAAGTTATTTAGGCCATTATCCATAGCTTTTATAACCCAACTTAATTTCAATTTAGGAAATATAATAGCATTTCACAGAAATGTGTAATTTTATGTAACATGTATCTTTCATTAGTTTCTTATCAGAAGAGTGTGATAGTAGATGAGGGAGAGGAAGAAAGGACGCAAAGCTGGGAAGGAGTAAGCAGAGGGGGCGAAGAAGGAAAGAGTGAGTAGGTGCAAAAGAGCAAAGGCAGCCTGTGTTTGCATCAAAAACCAAAGCTTCCTGTTTAGCAGTGTGATGCAAAATGAAAGGAAGAAAATGTAGGAAGACACAAGTATAAAATTACATTATCAAACTCATTTACCCCCAAAATAAGACCTAAATGGAAAATAAGTCTTAGCATGGTTTCTCACTATACTGTAATATAAGCCTTACATGAAAAATAAGGCCCAGTTAAAATAGTCAGTCAGACACATTTAGTAAACTCTTCGTAACACACAATGGATGTACTGAGTTATAAAATAATAACATTAATATATAAATGTAAACAAGTGATATTATGGACATTAACACTTAAACTAAATTACAATATAAATTACAGTTAAGTTTTTGTAAATACTTAAGCTGGTACCTTTGGACAAGAGGTAAATGCATATGTAGACAGATGAACTCAAAACTTACTGCCAGATGATCAGAGTACAGACACAGTGCCTGAGTAATGCTCACACTTGATAATGAATGGGCATGTTTGTGTCTAATGTGAATCTTCATAATTCAATAAATCATGTGCTGTAACAGATGCACTCACATGAAATAAATAAAGCAACGTTCCCCTGGTTTTGGTGTCTACAATTTTTAATCACTTTTGTGTGGACCATCATTTCTCTCATATTTTTGTTGCCACTCCTGTCTGCAGTCTTCAGTTAACACTTCATTTAATAGACACTTTGTGAAGCCCAGTCTGCACCTGGACGTGACAAGAGTGCAAAATTTATGGAACAAAATCACTGAGCTGTGTTGCCAATGCAATAGTAGCATGCTACATGGACAAGAAGTGCTCACTGAAGGAGACCTTTATTGCTGGATGTGAAAGACAGGGGCCAAGGCCTCTACAGGAAACGGGGTCACAAGAGGTTCCGGCCAGAATTCCAGGGCTGGAGAGTTACGATGAAGATCCTGAAAAATAGGAAGTGAGTGTAGCTGAATAAGTGTAGATTTTTGTGCATGAGTAAATGTAGATTGTTGTGCATAAAAAAAATAAGACTTCTGAAAATAATCCCTATTGTGTCTTTTGGAGCAAAAGTTAATATAAGACTCAGCTTTATTTTCAGGGAGTTTTGGTATCTATCTAAATTCATGACAAGTATACTTCAGAACTGCATAGCTTACCTAAGTTTTACGCAATTCTAAGCTTCTGCTCAGTAAACATTTTTCTTTTTTTTTTTAGTAGTACCAGAGATTGAACTCAGGACTTTGCCCTTGCCAGGCAAGCACTTATTCCACTGAGCTATATCCCCAGTCCTTGCTCGGTAAACATTAACTGAAGGGAGAAAGTATGTAGGAGCAACTAGAGAGGTTATGGGATCTGCTCTGACTCAGATAATAGATAATAATTAGCTCCTCCCAACTACCATAGCTGTCTAGTTGATAAACTTCTCTAGTTTTGGTTAGATTTTGAGAGTGCAATCAACAGTATTAGCTGATGGATTCACTATAGAAAGTGGGAAGAACAAAGGTCAATTAATTTAAAAGTTAAATTCACAAATGCATCTATGAAGTAATCCCACTTCTTGAACACTGAAAAGGATTCTGACATATTCCGTGAAGGAGATGGGCATGCCACATGCGGTATAGACAACAGGCTCAAGAAAGCTGACTGTGTCCAAGGAATGAGGAACATTTAATGCAATATTCATGTGTAATATGTCCAGAAAATATCCCAAATGAAGATTGATGAAGCAAAGTGTGTGATTTGGTTACCTGTGTATATTTTCCTCTCAGAATTTACACACTTAATGTGCCTGAGATTTTCAAATGGCTAACTTAAGGGCTGATTATCAAAATTAGAAAACCACAAAAATATCTGTAGGGAACAATATTACCAAAAGAAATGACATCTTAGAAGGCATACTGGGAAGATTACAAACTCACACCATGAAGACTGAGGTTGGAATGAGTTTGAATTGGAACAAATAAGGAAATAAGATGGAGAAAAATGACCAAAGAATTCTACATTTTCAATGGTAAAAGGAAAGTAAAGAACTGTATTTTATACTTGGCTATCATAAGTTTGTAAGAAAATTATTCCTGGAGCTAAATATTTCAAATTACTTCATTAATCCACTTTAACATATAGTTCGAAAATACAAAAGTTCAAATAATCAATTATTATTTTTACAGTCCTGAACTTTCATTAGGATTTCTTGTTGTTCATATATGCAGTTTAAATCAAGAACCTTTTATTCATGATTGCCAATCCCATTACATTTAGTGAAAATATTATGTGGTATTTTAATGTGAAAATATAAGAGTACATCCTTATAACTTCTCTTCAAGTTTAGACATAAACTAAAGTGGTTATATAGATTTTTAAAGAAACTAACAGCATGAATGCTTCTTTTTGTGTAAATTTATGTAAAAGAATTTTGCTAAATGGCCTCATTCATTAATTTTATTCCAGCTAGGAAATATATTATTGTTTTACTATATTATTCTGAGAATGTTATTTTTCATAGCATGCTTTAGTTTTTGATCATTTCATTAAGAGCTAGAGGCCTTGCTATATATGTATAGAGCTTTGGGAGCTGGGTGTCAAGCTTGGGGCACAGCGCCTGCCTGGCAAGTGTGAGGTCTTGAGTTTGATTCCCAGTACCAAAAAAATAAAAATAAATAAGTAAAGGCTTTGGAAAAGAATAAAAACATAATTTCTAGGAACTTTAAATGTTATTGGAGATACATGGCTAACATCATTTATAAAACAAAATATGAAAGGCAATCATTTGCTAAAGATATGTAAGTTAAAATAATAATATTGGCAAAGCAGCTATTCAGGAAGGATGTTTTGAGAATGCATTTTTCTCTTTTTTAAAATGTTAAATTTTATTTACAACCCTTTAAAAAATCAGTAAACTTCAGTATTTTGTATTCATAATGACTTGCAATTGAATTCCTTAGATGTTAACACAATCCTAATGGGAAAGTTGTGAATAAACATTCATAGGAATACTATTAAAACGACTTGAGCTTATATATGTAAGCTTGGTTTTTAATTAGTTTTTAAAACTGCTGGCAGTTTCGTTTTTTGTATGGAAATAAAGATAGCAGCCATCTACTGTAACTGAGGAATTACATAACATACGATATCATGAAATATATGTAAATGAATATTATTGAAAACATAAATATGTGATTATCATTTCCAGAACCTGATAGGCAGCAACACTTGCCACTAGTATGTGGATTCCATGCGTTTGCCCGCTTAATAGCAAACTCCAAAGGTGCATGGGAAACTCCACATTAGGATCTATTCTGTTGCAAGATCTAAGAGCTGTTACCTCTTTATTTGGTTTTATTCATGAACACCTGTTTAAGTATATGTTACCTGCACTGTTACCACTAAAATTTGGAACACTGTATGTGAAATACATGGGGAGGAATAAAAGACTAGTGATAAAATGGAAGCACTGACATGATGGTATTATTTCTGCATTTTCTTCTAAGTTCGCAAACATAGGGAAAAAAAGAACGTTATTCAGTTTTGACTTTTGTTTACCAAAGCATCATGCATCCTGAAACGGTAGTGTTAGCAAATGTAGGGCACATAGAAATTAAAATTCTCAGTGAAACTGATATCACAAAAACTTTGATATTTAAAGTCAGACACCAGCCAAGTTCATTTCTAGTTGTCTTAATTAACAATTTGCATTCATTTTTATGTGTAATTTATAAACCACAGTAGATTTTCTTTATCAAAGATTCTCAGACAGATTTTATCATATTCTGCACAAAAATACAAACTCTTATAACTATATTAAATGTTTCCTTACTTCACAGTAAAATTCAAGTAACAACCGGAACCTGGACTGCTGTCCAGGGTGCAGTAAAGCTAAAGAACAAACGGGCTGACTGTTAATCAGTCTGCGGCAGCCCTGAGTTCCTGCAGAAATTTGCTTTGTAATTGCCCACGTGCACTGCATTCCTTCACTCGATGATGGAAAGAACTCTGTGATCATTTTTCTTCTTACAAAGGCATATACCTTTCTCTGGAGTCTTATTTTCTTCTCCCACAGCTGTAAAGGAGAAGTGTAATCAATGGAGGAAATGTCTCTCTCGTGTGGTCTTAAGGATCTCAGAGACCACACAGGCTGAGACGTGGGTGGATGCTAGAGATCTTATGCTCCTGGCAACATACTAATTGGATTTATCTTGAAAGGACAGTCAAAAGCCTTATACAACTGTGTTTGACTCCATCATCTAGGGAAATATAGAAAGAAAATCTAAATGCTTTCTTTACCAAAAATTCTCAGGCAGATTTTATCCAATTTTTATTGTACAAATGTGCAAAATCCTTGTGGCATGTTTTATCATAATATTTTTCAATTTGCTGAGCTTACATTTGTTTAAAAAATCTGTATTTAATAGTTAATTATCATTTCACTTTATGTTTGAATATATTTTGTGCTGTTAGCATTTTATAAGAAACCCATTTTATATTTCTTGTTTAATTAAAATTTTGAATGACCATAGGAAAATCTAAGTTGCATGTCAGTTGTTAACTTAAAATAGCATGTCAAATAATTTGGGGGTATTTTTCCTTTGTTCTTTTTACTCTGAAGTACCACAATTAAAAGTATAAGACCGAAGTTTGTGCATTAGGTATGTTTTGAAGTTATCTACTTATTTTATGTTTAGATCTTTTAATAAATCTACAAATGTCATAGGATTCTGTCCACATTGTGAAGCAAGCAATTGCATTACATTATATTACATGTAATCAGCAATTACATTTATCATGCATTTATATATGAGAAATATTCAACTTTTAGACTTTGTTTCAAAAATTAGGAGTAATATCTGTCACAACTGCTCTTGACAGAATCAAATAAATTTGTGTATAAAACAAGCATAATATGTAAATATAAATTTTATATACTATCTTTTATATGTAGTTTAGATATGCTGACAAAGTATCTAATTAAATTTATGTTTCATTTTCTTATAAAGAACTGATAGATAAGGCAAGTGTAAAAGAAACTGGTAGAAGTGTTGAAGTGTATGGTTTCTGACTCTCAATGATTGACTTACTTTGTCTCGGACTATATCTTCTGAGGTTTAAAGTGGAGTATTTTTAACAAATAGAAATGTAAATAGTCATAACTGGACTCAGTACATTAGTGTCACTGTTTTGGCATGTTCTGAAAAGAGATGCAATTCAACAGAAGACAGATAAATTCATGCTTTATGACAAAGTGATATTTTTCAATCAACATTGTTCTCTAGTGCTGATATGTTTTTTTTTATTTTAAAGAGAATAAAAAAACAAAGCAAAATCAAAACAGAGCAATATTATTGTAATATAGGTAAAGGTTTTAATTTCAATGTAAGAAATGAACCTAATTAAAACAAAACTGAAGCATTACTTTTCAGTAATTATTTATATTTAGGGAGCAAATTCAGAAAAGCTATGAAGTTACACGGTTGAGAGGCTTCCCATAACGTCTGTTCCTCTCAATGCACCTTTCTAGCTGCTCAGTGACATCTCCGGTATCCTCTATCTCATCTCTTTTCTCTCAGTATTTACCTATATATTCTCTTCCTCCTAGAGATTTTGTTAACTGACTCTTTAGTTGATATTTTGACTTGATATATGGTATGAAAGAATCTACTCTGTCTGAGGAATCCCCAGAGAATGCTACTAGAGTGTGTACATTCATTCAGAACTATTTGTTTAATACTGAGATAATTTGATGAAGTTTTCCAAAGGGTATATGATGCACTATAACTACATTAAGTTGAATTCAGAGTTTATGGGATAATCCAGCTATCTTCCTTAATCATTAAATATATGTACAAACTTTAACATAATAATTCATCTCCATTTTTACTTTGCAAAATGCATGTTTTCATTAAAATATGGTATTTATGTTAATACATAAGGATTATTTTAACTTTTAAATTAAGTAATGTATTGGATGATTTCTTGATGCCGGCCAATCTTACTGGGGTCAGATGAAATCTCAATGTTGTTTTTACTTGCATTTCTTGAATGACTAAAGATGTAGAACATTTTCTCATATATTTATTAGCCATTTGTATTTCTTTATCTGAGAAGTGTGTATTCATCTCAGATGCCCATTTCGGGATTGGGTTTTTAAATTTGGACAGGTTCGTGTTTTTTAATTCTTTGTATGTTCTAGATAGAAGGCCTTTGTCCGAGGGACAGCCAATTAGGATATTTTCCCACTGTGTAGGTTTTCTTTTTACTCTGCTGGTGATTTCTTCAGATGTGCAAAAACTTTTCAGTAAGATGAGGTCCCATTTATTGATTCTTTGAAGTGTTTCCCTTGCAGTTTGATTTTTGTTCATGAACTCTCTGCCTACTCCTATGTCTTCAAGATTCTTACCTACCTTCTCTTCCAATAGATTCAGTTTTCTCTTTTAATATTGAGATCTGTGATTCATTCTGACTTCAGTTTGGTGCATGGTGATAGACTTGGGTCTATTTTCAGTCCTCAGCAAGTGGCAAGCCAATTTTTCCAGCACCATTTATTGAAGAGGCTATCTTTCTTCCAGTGGGCTTGTTTGGCCCCTTTGTCAAATATTAGGTGGCTGAGTGCGTTTGTAGTTGTGGCTGTATCTTCCAGTCTGTTCCATTGATCCTCAGGTCTGTTTTTGAGCCGGTATCAGGCTGATTTTATTACAGTAGCTTTGTAGTATAATTTTAGGTCAGGGATTGTGATTCCACCTGACTTGACCTTGTGGCCCAGAATTGCTTTTGCTATTCTGGGTCTCTTCTGGTTCCAGATAAACTTAAGGCATATTTTCTCTAGATCTGTGAGGTACGTTGATGGTAGTTCAATGGGAATTGCATTGAATCTGTGCAACAATTTTGGTAATATGCCCATTTCACAATGTTGAAATCATCCAATAACAAATGCTGGAGAGGCTGTGGAGAAATAGGAACTCTGCTGCACTGCTGGTGGGAATGCAGACTGGTGAAACCACTGTGGAGATCGATTTGGAGATTCATCAGCAAACTAGGTCTGGAGGTCTCACTCAACCCAGCTATCCCCCTTCTGGGAATTTTCCCAGAAGTTCTGAAAACATCATATCACAGTGATATATGTGCACCCATGTTTATAGCAGCACAATTTGTAATAGCTAAATCATGGAAACAACCCAAATGTCCATCCACAGAGGACTGGATTAAAAAACTGTGGCATTTTTACACAATGGAATATTATTCAGCTGTAAAGAAAGACAATCTAGGGGCTTTTATAGGCAAATGGTCACAATTACAGACCATCCTCATAAGTGAGGTAAACCAGATGTGCATGTGCAAACAGCATATAGCATCATTATGTAGGAACCTCGAAGTGAGAATATAGATCAGGAGGTTTGAAGGGAGACTGCTCAAGGGTAGAGAGCAATCGGGATGAAGGGAAGGAGAGGAGGAAGAGGGAGATAGCTGAGTAGGTATGTGTGTATGTGCGGGATGGCTGACATGGTTGCACTGTTGTCTCATGTCATATTGATGTGGGAAACAATCGGTGATTAGTTGTTTGATCAACCTTGTATGTCTATTTGTATTGTCCTGAGTATACACTTTGAAGCTACCAACATGTAATACAACAATCATTGCTGATCCCCTGCCACCTGTAATTAGGTTTTGGTACTGTTCTTGTGCTACTGTGTCTATGTTTGTTAGTGTTTTTGTTCTTTTACTTTTAAAATAAAGGTAAATAAATAAATTAATTAATATATACAAGTTTATTTAAATTTCTAATAGTAAATATGAATAGCTATACCTCATGTAAGTTAAAAAACCTGGGAGTTCTTTATACTTGTTAAGAATAACTATGCTAGCCTAACCTGAAAATTAGTGAGTAGGTTATTAAATGAATGTTTCAGATAATAAAGTTTTTGCAAGTGTCTTCTAAAATATTGATATTTTATTGCAAAGTAATAAATGTATATATACTTAAATCGTGCCAAGCAGTTACAGCCTGTGTGTGTGTGTGTGTGTGTGTGTGTGTGTGTGTTGATTGGAGAGGCGGATACCAGGGGTACCATTCCTTTCTGTGAAAAAATTTACCTACTTGTTGCAGAACAGGCTGCTATGGGCTCCTCTTAGATTGTGCATGTAACTTACTGACTCCACTGTGATTTGGGTTTTGCACTTTAAAAGTGGAGCAGGTAGCAGATGGAACCCCATGTGTTAGAAACCATTTTCTGAGATGGTGAAAGTTTTTTTCTGCTCTGAAAAGATCACTATAATTATATGTGCTATTTTGGTTAGTTCTATGAAGGAAAACTCCAAGTATATAAAAAATGCTTGTTCTAATTTTATTGGTTAGTTATTAAAACATGATGACATTCCTAAGGGTACATGAATATTTGAAAATTTTCTAGCAATTAAAATTTTATGTGTGATTGTTTTTTATCTTTTGAGCTTATATAATGTACTAGGGGAATATAAATACTCAACTTAATTGTATGGAGATTTTGTTGAAACTTATACTGATTATTCATTGAAAGTTTGATGAAATTGGCCTTTGAACTGCCCAGATGGAACAAATCTAAATAGAACATAAACAGAAGAAGAGAACCTTAGATGGGAATAGTAAAGAGATAGCGGCTAAATGATCTGTATACAAAAATAATGTAAATGTTGAAATTTTATTTTAAACATGCGTAGCCTGTTTTCTACTCAATATTTTTATTTATTTTAGTGCTGCTATAAATACTGCACACAAACCACCAATATGTTTTGTTTGGTACATTTGATCTAAACATTTAAAGGTAATTAGAATAATTTTAAAAATATTGTATATCTATATCTATTTATATATTTACATAAGATTTATATGTCCATTTTAAATTTGAGAAAATAAATTATCCTGAATTATTTAAAGACAAAGGCTATTTTCCAGAAAATTTTCACAAGTATTTGCTTAGATAAAAATTTTATCCATGGAATTTCCTAGGGTTTCAGGTAATAAGCATTACTGCATACTTCTTGTCTCTTGAAGATTTACAAAGCAAATTTATATTTTAAAGCTCAAGTATATTTTGACAAAGGCATTTTTTATCTTTGAGGCGTGCAATTTGATGTTGGAAATAATTGAACAATATCAAGTAAGTATAGGCTTTGTGTTTCTAAAATATTGATTTAGAAATTCTCATTGAAATTATTTTATTTTTTTAATATGAGTAAAAACTGAATTCATTATTTTAAAATTTCTTATTTTCATAAACTTATAATATTTAATTTCATTTAAATGAGAAAGAACAGATTCTGTAAGAGTGTTTTGTGAATAAATTTTGCTTAAAGAACTATAAAATAAATTATATATTGAAAACATGTTATGCATTATTAATGGAATAAATTATGACCTTCAGCACTTTAAAGGCCTTCTACTTTTTTGTTTCCCCATTAGGTAATAAGCAGAAGCCATTTATGCTCATGAATATACATGCAGGTTGCTTTTAAAAACTGAAAAATTAACACTGGTTTAAATTTATTGTCTAAATCAGATATTTGAGAAAGTTTTACTGAATATTTTTAAGTTTCTAAATGACATATGGGTTTGGGTGGGTAATTAGTGCAGAAAGCTGAGATAAGACTGCTTTACACTTAGCCTACTATCCCACTCAGTGTTTTTGCACAGTATTTATCCATTATTTAAGATGTGACACAGAGTCAGGGAAGGCTAGTTATTCTCTCATGTTGTTAGCCCATAATGAAATTTATTTTGCAGTTTAAGAAATATCCTTTTAACCTCCCATGTAGTGATCTTAAAAATTTAAATTAAAAATGTAAATAGTTGTCTTTCATATCCATTGGAATTTTCAGACACTGACCTTTGGAAAATGTAGAGGTTCAGCCACATGTGACCACTGAGTAGCTGAGGAGGGGCCAGTGCACACTGAGAGGCAGCGCAAGGTAAAATGTGCACTAGGTTTTGAAGACAGCATGACATAAAGATTATAAACTATGTCAATATGATTTTTTGAAATTTGAGCTATTTCTCATATTAAAGTAAATGATCAAGTTGATTTCACTTGTTTCATGCTTTTTATGTTTGTACATGAAATTAGTTTGGGCCTTATATTTTTATTGGATGACTTTGATATGAAATTGTGAAGGCTGTAAATAGGGATGTTTTAATCTGTTCTTTCAGTTTGTGATTATTGTGTTTGAAATGTTTTTTGTAAGCTTTCCTTGTTATACCTGCTATATTTTCTGAAGACAACTTACACAGTTGAAATGCTGAGGCAAGAACCAGAGTACTTTCTTTGCTAAATTATCAAATATGCGTTTGGTATGTTTTTCTCTTTCATTATTCATTGTACTTTAGAGACTTAATGAAGTATGTACAAGCATATGCACATTCACATGCTAGCATTCATATATCATGGAGAGAGAGACAGAGAGAGAGAGAGAGAGAGAGAGAGAGAGAAAGAGAGAGATACACTAGAGTAACTTAGCAGGGTGCTTTCACATAAGACTTTATACCTCAGTTTTGAGGAAGATGTCCACCTTTAAGAATTCTGATTTTACACATTGGTCAGCTAATATTGATGACAAGTTTCATTAGACTAAGAGACTCCTCTAAGGTACTTAGACTGTGAGAGCACTAACCTTACCAATAAGTAATCCTTTTATGAGTTCATAGATAAATGGATATTAGCAATTGGAGTCTAACTGGAGAAAGTGGGCAGGAGGCCATGACCATGGCTATCATATCTGGTTCCTGCCTATATCAAATAAAAAGATTAAATTTGCACACCAAAATTCCTAAGCAGGAAAAGTCTTTTGAAGCTTAAATTCTCAAGAAGAAAAGTCTCTTGAAGTTTAGCTCATATCGAAAGAATCAGTAAACATCTATTGTTTTTAAACTCTTTCAAATAAATGCAAGAAGTGAAAGTACTTCATAAAATAGGCAATAGACTAGACTTCTGGAAAAATAACAGAGGAATGAGCAGTAAAGAAAGAGCCTCTCCGTGATGGAGTGTCTAAACACTGGAATGTAGTAATGTGAAGAAGACAAGGAGGGAAGTGGGTCCCAGGACTCAGGATCTGACGTGAAAATTGAAACTCATTGGGAAAATGAAGAGAAAATCTTCAATGAAGAAGGAGGAGGCAGATGGCACTTTCTCCTTGAACTTGGACTCACTCCATGGGAGGGGCAATTTAAAACTGCGGACGCATGGTAACTGCTGGCAACCCCAGAGGCCTCCACAAAGAAGTACCCAAGTGAAGCAGTGTGGTGGACGGTGCAGACTGCTTTGGCTAGTGAAATCTCCCAGATCAAGATCCCACAGGAGAGGATGATTGGACTGGAGACACCTTGGAGAGGAGGTGACTGAATTCAGAACACTTAGCGAGGCTGTCAGTACCTACTGGCTCCAAACCAAGTCCAACTCCATAAGGGAAACTGGGACTGCTGGGGGCTGGGTGGCTCTGGTCCAGTGTAGTAGCCAGAGGCCATCCTGCACTTCACAGGATGTAGGGGTGCAGGCTTACTGAGATCATCCCCTACCCTGCTGTGGAGCTGCTCTTGGCCTGCTGCAACTGATTGATGCACATCTGGACTCTGCCCATGTTGTCCATCTGTGAGAGCAGACATACAACTTAAATTGGAATTTTTTTTCTTTTCTTTCTTTTTTCTCTCTTTTCAAAATTTTTTTTCTCAATTTTTTTGTTTTTATATGAGTGTGAACACGGTTTATTGCTATTTTATTATTGTTGTTTGTTCTTATTTCTTCCTTCTTTCTTTTACTCCTGTCATTTGCACTAGTTTCCCAAAGTTTGCAAGGCCTTTCTTTGTTCTCCACTCTTACTACTAATCTTTATGTTTTCTTCCATTTCTCTATTTCCCCCAAAATCCCTTTAAATTTTCTCCCTAGAGGGAAAAATTGTCATATTGAGTGCTTACTTACTGCATACTATTTTCTGGTTCATTTCTATGTTGTTATATAACCACAAGTCTTTTTTTAGAGTTAAAGATGACAAATTAATGGCTACAACAGTTTGTCATTTTCTAGCTGTGTGTGATGGTATTGCTACTACTGACTGTACCACTTTATTTAGGGTGATATAATTGTTCTAACCAGTTGCTCTTGCTGGTATGCCAAAACTGAGAATGCCTAAGGGTCATAAAAATACTGTAGTCCAGTGGCAAATAAACAGCAGCTGAGATGTCCCCTGAAAGAGATGCAGTACAACACCTTTAGCTGTTCTGTTTGGGAGATTCTTGTCAGAACTCAGAAGACCAGAAGATTGACAGCAATCCTGTGAATAACGACCAGGTTTGGGAGGATTCTGCTGGGAAGGACTGTATTGCCTGTTGGACTCCAGATGACGTATGTTATGGCTTGGCAGAAAGTTTGTCTGCATTTTGCTCATGTCCAGAGTCTTTGCCTAAGACTGAGATTAAGGGGGGCAGCGAACTGATTAATCTGGCAAAAGAAACTTCAAGGAAGTCAAATATTGGGGAAGTGGCAAGGCTATTGTTGGGGGCTTTTAGTCAGATTTATACTGAGAATCAAGAGCAAAGGGCCCAGCAGGATTATTTAAAATATGAGTTTGGCCAGAAAGGAAGCTCTACTAGTGCTCTGGATTACAAAGATAAGGCTGAGGAGATCTATATTGCTGAGAAGGAACAAGAGAATGGAAAAGGTGGTGCAAAAGTATCACAAGCAGCAAGTCTCCACCATTTGCAGCCTCAAAACTGTGAAGATGAGAGACCTTGTCCTGAGAAGGAAGTGGCAGAGCACCATGTTCCAGAATGGCGGTGGTGGCCACATCAGGTTCCAGAATGGAGGCAGCATAGAGAATTTGTTCCTCAGAATTGGATTCAGTATACCCAGCGATCTAGGCACTCGACCCCTATGGCCAAGAGAGAGGAAAGTTTGGCTACTGCTCCAGGTGGCAGCAGACCTTGGCATCATCCATGTGGCCCTCACTTTAGGTTCAAGGAAATGCAAGAGTTCAGAGGTTAAAGAGGCTTCCACTCAGATTTCAGAAGGCCTGGGAGGCCAGGCAGTGTGCCCCTGAGAGGGCAATATGTGAGGCTGTGAGTGTGAAGCAAAAGGTACACTGGACACCTCAGAAGTTTAGAAAAGACAGGACCATGAATCATTTGAGGAAAACTGAAAGGAGGGAGCAAAGCAAGCCTAAGAGAGAAGCCATGGAAGCTGTAACCACCAGAAGTGCCATAGGGGTGGACTCATGCAAGTCCTTTGGAATTCACAATATGCCACATGTTCCTTCAGATGCTGAATGTGGAATTACAGGACATAATATTAGCCCTGCTGGATTTTGGACGTTTTTGGTCTCAATGCTCTGTATTCCCCTGTTGGTGCTTTTTTGGAATCGTAGTGTTTATTTTGTACCCTGGAATATTGGAAGTGTTAACTTTTCATTTGCGC
The DNA here is from genome assembly GCA_004027595.1 of Dinomys branickii. Classification (NCBI taxonomy): domain Eukaryota; kingdom Metazoa; phylum Chordata; class Mammalia; order Rodentia; family Dinomyidae; genus Dinomys; species Dinomys branickii. Next base: position 1,727 of record PVLD010019259.1, on the reverse strand, counting down.
TGGGGGTGGGGGGACTTGTAAAACTAAAGTTTGCCTTACATCTCGGAAGAGACTTGGGAATCAGACTTCGAGCTCACCAAAAGCAAACCAAGTGGGCAATGTGATGGAACAATCTGAAAAACTCAGTGACAGGGTAAACACGAAGCAAATAAACAATGATCTAGAAAAAATTCAAATCAGAAATAATTTCTCAGGTAATACAGAGATAGTGTGCTTAATGAAAGACATGCTTAGCTAATCTATAGCAGATACAGGTAAAAAAAAAAAAGAGACAGGAAAATGATGAAAATTGAGACTATCCCACATGGAAAAGAAGTAAAATCCACAAAACACATTCAAACAAATGTCCAGGAGATTAATAATTCCTTTGAAAGCAGAATGAGCCAGAGTGAGGATAGAATCTCAGCTATGGAAGACAGGATTTTGGTAGTTGATAAGGAAAAAAATGATTTCTTAAAAATAGCAAGGGACTATGAGAAATGAATCCAGCAGCTTCTAGATGATGCAAAGAAAAATGGCATAAGATTGATCAGAGTCAATAAAATAGCAGCAAATAACAAAAAACAAAAAACAAAAAAAGATGTTCTCAACTGTCATGACAAAACTTTCTTGTTAGAGAGAAAGAATTTGACATACAGTTGAGTGAGACATATAGAACTCCAAATAGCCATGACCAAGAACATCTCTCTCTCTCTCTCTCTCTCTCTCTCTCTCTCTCTATATATATATATATATATATATAAATTAAACCTTCCAGTAATTCAACACAAGAATATAATATTAAAAACAGAAAAAAGAAACAAATTACCCATAAAGAAAACCCATCAGAAGTAGGGCAGACTACTCAACACAAACCCTAAACTCAAGAGAGCTTGGAGTAAGTATTTCAAGCCCTAAAAGAAAACAACCTACCACCCAGGTTTACGTTCCCCATAAAACTATCAAAATTGCTGGAGAAATAAGAAATGCTAATGACAAAGAGCACATGAGGAATTCACGAGTATCAAACCAGTACTCCAAACTGTTCTAAAAGACATTCCAGAAAGATATAACAAAGATTACAACTCCATAAACTCCAACAGAATCCACTCACCAGGCAAGACAAACAATTAAACATAGGGGAAAAAAGGAGGCAACAACAAGAAAATAACATGACAATAATAAGTCAATATACATCAGTTACACTGTCAACATTCATGGTCTGAATTCTCCAATCAAATGAATTTGATAGGCAGAACAGGTAAGAAGTGAGCTCTGACAATATGCTGCATACAAGAAATACACTTAATTAAAAAATGTACATAGACTGAAAGTCAAAGGATGCAAAACAATGCTCCATGCCACAGGAATCCAAAAAGGTTGGGATAGCTATTCCATTTGCAGACAAAGTGGATTTAAAGTCAAGACTGATTAAGAGAGACAAAGAAGGTCACTATATCCTTGTAAGGGAAACATTCCAAGAGAAAAAGATAACTACAGATATATAGATAGATGATAGATAGATAGATATAGATAAAGATATGTCCACTTTGGTTCCGGGGAAGATGGCGACCAGGTGAGCAGCAAGGGAGCGAACCTCCTTAATAAACACCACCAGCTCGAGACAGACTTGGCGAGCGTGAATGCCGGGACCTCGGCTGGGAAGTTTAGACTGGGCGTATTTCTCTGAGATGCCGGGGGAGATGTGGTAGGGCGGACCAGCCTGCCGGGGCGAGACGTGGGAAAGC
>PVLD010019258.1:0-36889 GCA_004027595.1 Dinomys branickii | reverse complement strand
ATTCGGCAGCATAGCCGGATACAAAGTCAACACCCAAAAATCAATAGCATTCCTATACACGAACAACAAACAGACTGAGAGAGAAATTGAGGAAACCATACCTTTTACAATAGCAACCAAGAAATTGAAATACTTAGGAATCAATCTAACAAAGAATGTGAAAGATTTATTCAGTGAAAACTACAAGACTCTGAAAAAGAAGATTGAAGAAGATTTTAATAAATGGAAAAACATACCATGCTCATGGTTAGGAAGAACTAACATTGTAAAAATGGCCATACTACCAAAACTGCTGTACAGATTCAATGCAATTCCCATCAAACTACCGTTAACATACCTCACAGATCTAGAGAAAATATGCCTCAAAGGCCACATTAAACAGCAGAGAGAAAACACGGTGGCCGGTCAAGGGACTGCACTGTGCAGGAAAAGAGAAAGCTTTCTGTTGCATTGTGAGCAAAGGGTTCTCCATTTTCATTCTGCCCTGAGCCTTTCAAATTAGGAAGCAGGCCCTGTCTGCCATACGTGGCTTTCTCTGTCTCGCCTGCGCTATCAGATTGCTTTCACAACATGTGGGTCGAATAAATGTTTCTGTGCGGGTTTTCGCTGGCCTGATCTGCTACTAAAGCACAGGGGCTGGATGACATTTTCATATAAAGGCCTCTGTCCTCACTGCCTGAGGGATTAATGTGTTCTTGAAGATGTGTATTGCATTGCTTTTCCTCCAGGGAATCCAAGGAAACGTTATGTGAAAGTTTTTTTGTAATGTTTGTAATAATCATCTACTTATTTTGATGCTATGTTGATTAGCAACCTCATTTTACAGTCAACAGAACTGATCTGCTTGCCCTAGGGGCATAAGAGAGGCAACTCATCGATTTCCCTATAATTGAATTAGTTTGTTCTGTTGGGGTCACTTTTCCAAGCAGGTAGGTGAGTCCCAGGATGAACTGTGTTTCCGGGTATGAAGACGACTGAACACTGTTGTCCTGCTTTGCTCCATAAACATGGACTATGATGTCCCATAAATCACTCTCGAAAGACTCGCCTTTGGTTATTTGTCACTTCCTATGCGTTGGACTAGATTGAGAGTGATTCCTAGAGCAGCATAATATTCTGACAGCTTCATCATTAGTAAAACTGGCTTCACCCTCAGTACTCACAGCAGGAGAACAGTACATCTACCAAGTTCAAATGGATGACACTTTAAAGAAAATCAGCACTGAGCTCCAAGAGGTAAAGAGCTGAGGCTAAGCAGTATTTCAGACTTGTCTCACACCCCTTTGCCTTCTCTAAGGTTCCCAGGAGAGTATGTCTACAATTCTCTCACATCTTTTATTTCTTGACAGATACGATCACCCCCTGTTTATTTTGTAACATTTGCATGGTTCCCAGGAGAGTTTCCCAAGCTATTAGCTATGTCTTCTTGTCCCTGCAAATTTTTCCCTCCCAAAACGGTCTCATATCCAAAGATGAGTACAAACAGCATCTCGTCTTAGCAGGACCCCAACACCATCAGCCCACTGAAGTCTCTCCTTAGACCTGGAAAAAATGGGTGCTTCATTTTCTTAGCCTTGGCTTTTCCAAACTGACTTGATTAGGAGGAATATTTTACCTTATTTGCATCTGTTAACATTGTAGGGCAGAGCCATCTAAGGAGAACATTTTGGTAATTGCTGACCTACACGGTTAGAATTGAGGGCAGTGGGAGTTAGGAGAGGGGAGGTGAACCTGCACCTTTAACCAGTTTGATCTGGATGGTTGTGATGATACCTATGAACTCAGGGATGTCCAAAGTTGTCAGAGAAACCGGACTTGTTTGTTTGGTAACAGGTTGGTTATAGCTGTGTATTTTTTAAAAAATGGAGCCATCTGTTCCATATGCATAAGAAAAAATCATCAGGTGGGTCCTATAAGGATACTCATCTATGAAATAAGAGCAGAGATGGTCTCCCTTCTTTCCATAATGCTTAGGCCTCTTATTATGGGATGTGGGCTTTTCGATTAATAAGAAGAGAATTTTGAAAAAATTATATAATGTGACTGTCATGTGCTGAAAAGCTCCCAGTGAGAAGGAGTCCTGATCCTTGAAACTGAGAAATGTTTTTGCATATGGAATGAGTATTAGTTTTGATGTGATTAAAATTAGGGTCTATACATGGAGAGATTATCCTTCATCACACAGATGGGTCTGACTGTGATCACATTGTCTTTATGAGAGGAAGGCAGAGGAAGATCACAAAAGCAGAGGAGAGGCAGCTTAGGAGGCAGAGAGCAGTATGATGTGGCCACAAGCCAAGGAGTACAGGCTTCAGAGCCATAAAATGAAGGGATTGAATTCTTCCTAGAGCCGTTAGAAGAAGCATGGCCTGCCGACACCTTGGTTTTGGCCTAATGATACTGATTTTGGACTTCTGGCCTACAGAATTGTGACAGTAAATTATTGCTGTTTTAAATGAACAAGTCTGTGGTTATTTGTTGTAGAAATTGTGGGAAATTAATACCATAATAAAGAGAATAGCACACCTTTGAAATTTTACACCATGATCTGGGCTTGGGACTCTGTACTTTTCTTGCTTAAAAGAAACTGAAAGAGCAAGAGATCCTTAGCATTTCTAAGGTTCAATGAGAGGACTCATCATTATCCTAGTTATGTTATGTCTGTATTCTCCTCAAAGCCACAGTTTTAGGAAGAAGCGAATGTGGAATGGTGGGTCTTGCAACGTGTAACAGGATCACCTCTCGTTATGTTCAAAGTGAAAGCAACAAGGACCAATGATTATAAAGCTGACCTAATATATTTTGACCATGTATCTTGAGAAGTTTCCTCAAATTTGAGGCAACTCTGCCCACATAGTCTACGGAGTGCAAAATCAAGATGAAAGCTTTTTGTTAATGAAAATATGTATTTTTCATGCATAAGCTCTGCCCTGACCTTATTCTTGGTCCTATCAATGTGTTTTCAATGTACTGGTTGTCCGTGACATTGGCAATATTATCTTCTGTATCACCAGGGATAAATAATCAAAAGTCCAATAAATACCTTCACTAAAGACCAAAAATATAACAAGAAAATAAGATAAAAGTATCATACTGTCTTTAACAGAAATTTGCAAGGTAGCCAAATATGAACATATTTAAATTTTTGACGAATGAATATGAGAATGCTAGAATGCTGCTTGGCTCAGGACAAAACACCTCCACGACAGTTACACACATATAATGATGTTTAAATTTTCGTATTTCCAAACTCCATTCCAAGCTCCTGCTTCTAATGCTGCACCATTTAGCAAGAACAAAAGCTGCATTTCCATGTGGGAAGGGCTTAGCGAGACTCAACTGAAAGTGGTGTTTATTTTGGGAGGTGAGAATTTGCTAACACTTAAGATTCCCTTGACAGAAGTAGCAACAGGAGGAGTCAGTCCACGTACATCAAAGCCAAGGATGGTCTGGTCGCCATGTGAGCTGATTTTGCCACATCTGGAGTCCCGCAGCCCATCTTGGGTTCTGTTGCACATATAGAATGGCGAGCACTGGCCAGGGTGTGTTTAATTGAAAACGAACAACCTTCTCTGCTCCACTGGCTCACGTCGCCTGTGCTGTTGCCCTGGCAGGCAGTCTACCCCTGTCACTTCCCCATCGTGTCACCATCCACACTCTGCAGCCCCAGCCTTGTTGTTTAGCTGTGATTTAGAGGCACTCCGTGTATTCTGTTTCTGACCTGACTAAATTCCCGGGACAAACTCTTTGGCAACTACAACTGGTTTTAGTTATTCCCTGGCTAGTTTGTAATTCCTGAAGAGATTCACCATTGTTAGTTTTTTTTTCATGTTATTGTGATATTCAGCTTCCAACACTGATAGCTGGAATTCAGCGTATTGGAAACTAGAAGGGAATCATATTTTTTCTCTTTCTCATCAAATATTTAGTTCAACTATCTTCCTTCCATCATCAGCAATTATATAGGTTTGCATAAATTTACACTTGCACAGCAGTCATATTGCCTAACTGCGTCTCTGGCAAGTATAAATGTCATTGTTAGAGGCAATTTATAGTATAATTCAAACAGACATGCTCCTCAACCAAAAGCTCTTTCCTCCTGACTCTCTTGAAGCATAATTAGGGAAATGTAGAAAACTGCACATAATGGAAAAGGAGAAAGTAGCTGCCATTTAGTGGAAGAGAAAATTAACAAAGTAGTTATTGCTAACTTCTCTACTGTTGAGTGGGGTGTGTGTGTGTGTACAGGAAGCAGAAATTGGAGCAAGAACTTCCTGTTTTCTTTTGCCAGCTCAAAAATTCTTTCAATAAACATTAAACAATAACTAATGGTGAAATCCAATTCTGTGCAAAGCGATGTTTGTCCACTAAAAAAATAAGATAAAATCTTACCTGAAAGAAAGTAGCTGTGCTAGTCTTTCATTAGCATTGTTCTCCATAAATTATCTTTCTTGTATTTAATGAGAGAGATTGTGAGAGCCTTAATAACTTAAAGACCACTGTGGAATTTTGAAAATGATTCTATATTGTCCATATGATTACAGGAAAGCTGGCTTCATAATTTTTCCTTTCTTATGCCTGAGAGAGTTATAGAGAAAAATAGAGAACGGTCATTTTTAAAGATTCTTTCTTAGGAGATCTTGTGCTATTTGGCATTCAGTGAGTATGTAGTGTGTAGGGAATATTTAATATGTAGTGAAAGAATGGAAAAGATATTTTTTAACTTATTAAACTTTTAAAAGCTAAATAGCATTTTAATGGGACCCTGATTGTGAGCAAAAAAATTTGCCTTGTGAGTATTATTTTTCAGGGTAAATTATTCACTCTCTTGGTTGATGACTGCATTTTAGAGTTCTTACATTTCTTACACATTTAGTGGTATAAGTAGAGGGAACACCAGTAAAAATAGAAATATTCTTTTCCTCTTTTATTTCATTTTCTTGCATTCTTTTAGGAATAATTGCAAATTATATTTAAAAGCAGAGTGGTTTTCCATTGGCAAAAGATTGGGTTTGAAAACTATAAGGGTAACACTGCATTTTACCCCGCAAAAATGACTTACTGCCCTGATGTTGCTGAAAAACATAGCTGTGGTTTCAAGGAAATAGCAAGTACACACATTCTAATGACTCTTGTGGGTCATTGCGAGGATGGCATTTCCTCTCCAAGCTGAGCTCAAGTCAAGTTTCACTTTTGGATTTATAATTTTATGATGTTTTTGAATGGTCATCTTTTTATGGATATTATTAATAAAGGAATAAAGGACAACACAGTTCATTAAATCAATTTTGAGGGGAAATATCAAGTATTTCACTCAGGAAGAATTGTATTTGACTTAAATTGACTCAAGAAGCCTCAATGCAATTTTATTTTTTATAGGGAGCGCATTCTTATTAGAAATCACCTTAGTGCAGACACTTCACAAATTAAAGAAATTTACCCTTTTAGTTTGTAAAGTACATGAGCAATGTTTGAAAGCAAGAATTGTGTGGCTCATCAATATATCTTGCATCTGCATAATCACACAATAACCATTTGCTTTTAATTTCCATAACATGTTCAATACAAAATTAGGTTTCATTAAGAAGTGGGTTATTAAGATAGAAGAAATTATTAAAGGAAATTAAAAAAAATTCCTATAGTGCATTAGGAATTAAATTAAAGTGGAGAAGATATTAAAGAATTCCTGTTCAAAATGTTGGACTGAAATAGGCTGAAATGTTTTACCATTAGAACAAAACATCCCAGCAGGGATGGAGGCTGAGGCAGCAGGATCACTGCAAGTTTGAGGTCAGCCTGGGCTACAAAGAAAGTTCAAGGCTAGCCTGAACTGAATAGTGAGACCCTGTCTCAAAAAGATCAACAACCAAAAAAACCCCCAAAACTTTATGGAGATGTTACCGACAAAAAGCTATACATATTTAACGAGTATCATGCATTTGGGTGTAAGTATGCCGTGGTGAAAGTACCGTTCTCTCCTTCTCCTCCCTCTGCCCTGGCTTCTTCCCTCCTGCCATGTTTTTCTTCTTTCCAAATCTTTCTTGTTTTCACCTCTCCTTCATTTCTTTGTTATAGGAACAGGTAATACCTACATTCTTAGCAAAATTTCTAGTATATAACACAATGTTCCCAGCATTAGCCACCACATGATGAGGCCCTAGGACTCACTCCTCTTGCAGAACTGAGACTTTGTGTCCTCTGACAAAATTTCCCTCTCCCCAATCCCCTGAGAATCACATTCTCTGCTTCTGCAAGTCGATTTAGATTAGTAATATGAGTGGACTCATATGGTGTTTGTCTTTCTGTGTCCAGCTTATTTAATTTAGCATAATGTCTTTCAGATTCATCTAATGTTGTCAAAAATGGCACGATTTTTTTAAGGCTAAATAATATGTCACTATGTATATAGCACATTTTTTTTCTTGCTCATCTGTGGTTATTACTGAGTTTGTTTCTGTATCTGGACCATTGTAAAATTATGTTGCACTGAATTTAGGAGATTGGAAATTTCTTTGAGATTCTCATCTCAATCCTTTTGAATATATATATATATATATATATATATATACCCAAGAGTAGAATTGCTGGCTCATATGATGGTTCTAATTTTAGCTTTTCTGGGGACACTCCACATAGTGTCTATTAAAACAAAACTTGCTGGGGATTTTTTTTGTTGTTGTTGGTCTTTTTGAGACAAGGTTTCACTATACAGTTCAGCCTGGCCTTGAACTCACTTTGTAGCCCAGGCTGACCTCAAACTCACAGTGATCCTCCTGCCTCCACCTCCAAAGTACCAGAATGTTTTATTTTAATAGACATGTCATTTGCATTCCTCTCAAGAGTGTATAATGATTCCCTTTTCTCCATATCTTCAAGAGCACTCGCTTTTTTTCTTCTTTTTTTAAAATAGCAAGTATAAGATGATGCTATTTCATTGTATGGTAGTTTTGATTTGCATTTTTCTGGTGCTTAGTGATATGGAGCACACTTTCTTATACCTGTTGAGCTTTTGTATGTGTTCTTTTGAGAAATGTCTTTTCAGGTTCTTTGTCCATTGATGAAATCAGTTTATTTGTTTTCTTGCTGTTGACTTGCCTATGTATTTTGAATGCTAACCCCTTACTAGGTATGAGATTTTCAGATATTTACTTTCATTCCATATATTGCCATTTCATTTTCTTGATTGGTTCCTTTGTGATGCAGATCTTTTTAGTTTGACATAGTTCTATTTTTTTCTTTTATGGCTTGTGATTTTGTTGCCATATCCAATAAATTATGTCAAGTTCACAAGCTTTTCTGTATTTTTTGTTCTACTTGTTTTGTGATGTTAGGTCTTAAATTTGAATCTTTATTTTAGTTTGACTTCATTTTTGTGTCTGGTGCAATGCACAAGCCAAGTTTCGTTGTTTTGCATATGGTATTCAGTTTTTCTAACACAATTTATTAAAGAAAATGATATCTTTTCCTTTGGAGTTTTAACAGGGGTTCTTTGTGTGTGTGTGTGTGTGTGTGTGTGTGTAGTATTTAAGTTGGTCTACAGGTATGATCATGCCATTTGTAAATAAAATATTCTTACTTCTTACTTTTTGATTTAGATTTTTAAGAAAAAAATTTCTCCTGCCTAATTGCCCTGGCTGGAACTTTTACTATTATGTTGAATAAAAATGGTGGGATAGATATCTTTTTATTCTTTGGGTCCTAGAGAAAAAGTTTTGAGATTTTCACTGTTGAACATGATGTTAGCTGTGGGATTTTTATACACAGCTTTTATTATGGCAAGTTTTTTCTTATCTACTTTAAGGCAAATTTCATGAAAGGATATTAAATTTTAGCAAAAAATTTTGCTAATCTATTGAGATGAGTATGTAATTTTTGTGCTTTGTTCTGTTAATATGGTGTATCATTTTTATTAATTTGCATATGTTGAACTGTGTATCCCAGAATACATCTCATTTAGTCCATACTACTGACACATATAATGTGCTTTTAAATTAGTTTGCTAATGTTTTCTTCAGAATTTTAACCTATATTCATCAGGGCTTAAATTTTTCTGTTGTTACATTGTATTTTTCCCTACAGATCTGTAAATGTTTGCTTTATGTATTAAGTGCTATAATATTGAGTGCATACATATTTAATTGCAATTTTTCCTGTTGAATTGAGAGTTTTATCTTTATGTAATAACCTTCTTTGTCTATTTGTCTAATGTAAAAATAGAAATCTCTACTCACTTTTGGTTACTGCTTGCATGGAATATCTTTTTACACTCTCTCACTTTTAAACTATATGTGTCCTTAAATGTAAAGTAAGTCTCTTACAGAGACCATAAATTTGGGTCCTTTTTAAAAACATAACACATTTGGATGTTCTACAGCTATTAATTGGAGAAATTAGTTCATTTATATGTGTCTTGGTCAGCTATTCATTACTGAAATACTTAATAGCTATGTGTAACTGTTCCCTGTAAAGGGACAGACTATTAAAGATAATTTTAACTATTTCTGGGAGGGTGTGCTTAGACCAGATTTGGGTGTGAGAGACTAGCTGGCACTCTTTGGAGCTAAGGATGAATTCAAAACAGTTGAGGAAGAAGACTGGTCAAGGGTCTAACCTGCCCTGCTGAAGACATCTACTTACTGCAGGTTTCCCCATTTTGCCTGTGACACTTGGCCCATACTTAGCTGTAGGCCTTTCTGTTTAGAGCCTCAGTTAGCAAATCTCCGAGAATAGTGGCCATCCTGGCAACATGTTTTGGAGAGAAATCATGATGTGACAGGCAGTTCTCTGGACTGAGACCAATTTTAAAATATTTGCTTTCATCTAAAACTGTTATTAAACTCATAAGTCTCCCTGGGAATGTTTTGTTTTTTCAATGAAATGATCTGTGTTATAGAAATCAGTCAGTCTGTCCTGTGCTAGAAAAACCAGTCAGTATGATTCTCGAGGGGAGAGAGAAGTAAATCTCCAATTTTGCCTAAGACTAAAAGGCAGGTAAAGTTGGACTAAAACTTGTACGTTTGTTCTTTGAGAACTTCAGAATTAAATGTAGAACAGTTTTTGAATATGACTCAGAGAGAAATGAAGGTCCACTTCACTCTGGAAGGATTCCAGGAAGGGGAAACTCCCATTCTTCAAACTTGGTCCTGAAATCCAGCAGCCATGGAGGAGAGAACTGTTTTGGACCAAACACTGTTGTAAACTGTGTTTTTTCTCAGGGGCAGGGCAGTGGAGAAGGGATGGAAGAGCGACTCAAAGAACAGCGTAAGATCTAGATCCTAACCACAGCAGGTGTAGAAAAACTATTAAGATTAACAGCTTTTCTAGGGCAGACTTTTCTAATCCTTAGCGAAACATGCTTCCAGAGACAAAAGTTACAACTGACCCCAAGTACATTGCCAAATGGAATTTTAAACCAATAATTAATGGCTGCTTTTAACCTTTAAAAAGAGTGAGAGAGAAAATGAAAGTGTGTGTGGATTACTTTCTAATAAAAGACTTTGAATCCCAAAGTTCTATTATCCCAGCTTGCAAAAGAGATTTGTCACCTCTGGGGACAGAGGGAGACAGGTAGCAGTCCAGAAGACATCTCAGCCCTAGGAGAAAGAGGTCTTTAGGACATTTTGGTTTCTCTATTTAGTCACCCAGGTAACTTCCCTTTATAGCAGTGCTGGTGAGGCTCTGTTTATCCCACTGTGAAAATACGTATCCCTGGATACCTGTACTACACTTAAGAAACTCACAGATTAAAGTCTGCACCTATTGTCTGTCCTTAGATGTTAGTGATTTCAGTGTAACATTGCATCTCCCCATTGTAGTTTATAGGTCTGAGTAAATCCTCTAAGGACATCAATATACTTATCAGGATCATGTGCAAACTTTCCTAGGTCTACCTTGATCAGTTTTTCATTACTATAACAAAATACTTGAGTGATTGACTTATAAAGTGTAAAGGTTCATTCTGATCACAGCATTGGAGGTTCCACTCCATGATTAATTGGACATATTGCTATTGGCCTATGGTGAAGTAGCACACCACGACAGGGCCATGTGGAGCAAAACCACTTATATCACGAGGCAGATTTCAGAAAATATAAATAAAGACTAGCATCCCACTGTCCCATTTGAGGACATGTCCTGCATGACTTAAGACCTCTCACTAGGGCACATCTCCCAAGGGTCCCACCACCTCACAATAGTACCACACTAGAGGACCAAACCTGTAATATATGGGCTTCTTCCTTTAAATTGCAGGTGTTGGGTGTTAGGTATTTCGTCCCAGTGACTGGAAAGATACATACAATACAACATCCAAAGTGTAGCAATGTATAAGGACCAAATGGTGTCATTTCATTAATTGTTTCTGTTTTGTAGTTTTGCTCTCTTTACCTCATTTATCATTTTTTTATTTGATGGTTTTTATAGTAATGTTTTGATTCCTTTTCATCTTTTGCATATCTGCTGTTATAATTTCCAACATGCAAAATATCATGATAGCTATTCATATATATCAGTAATAGTTGTAAATGGAAATTGATTTCAATCCATTAGGACAATCTCTCAGGTTCATTAAGGAAAATAATGCTAATGCCATGTTCATTATCTTCACGTTTAATGATTCTGAAAATTGCAACATGTCTTAATCTGTGTAGATAGCACTTGTGATATAATTGGCACTATGCTGTATCATACAAGTGCTTAGAACTCCTAATGGCACAATTAGAAACTCTTTGATTATTCTGATGATAAAGCATTAGGATTAAAGAAATATCTAAGTCTTAGCTGTTTGAAAACCTTATATTGACATCTTCAGGTAAGATCAAGAAAGCACTGGCATCAAATGTTATAGAATGAGTGTCAGCAGCTTGGAAGGAAATTCTACAGAACAAGAATGAACTCAATGTTAAACATGATCTCTTAATGTTCCTAATGGCAGTGATACTAAGGAAAAATGTGGCTAAAAGTAGCTCTAAGGAAGAAATGATTGAGAAGTACTGCGTTCTGAATACCCAGTTTTTTGAGGAATACCTTTACTGTTTATTTGCATATATATTTCCTTCATGAAGGATTCACCTGGTTGATGTAAATTAACAATTTCTAAATATTGTAATTATAAGACAGTTGTTTCAGTATGTATGCAGTTATAACAGGTGTATTATAAGCATTAATAAGTTATATTTATTTTTATATATTATATGTTTATATATAGTCTGCCAAAAATGTATGCATCAGGAGAAGAAAAACTTGTATAAATATTTTAATTCTAAACTTATTGAAAACAACTTATTGAGATATCATGAGATTAATAATACACATTATCTTTGGTCGCTACAATTATAAGAGGTGCTCAAAGTGGTGACCGTTAGCTTACATTTATTAATGGCAAGCTGCTAAGCACCACTTTTTGGAAGACTCTATATTTGTTTATTGTAATATACATTGTATTTATTACTATATACATATTTATAACGTAAGGACAGAAAAAGGATGGTCCCTTTCCTGACTATCATAGAGTATCATGGCTATTGTACCTATAACAAAAGGCATATTAATAAGAGAAAAACATAACTCATTTATTTGATCATAGCTTTACCTGATATATGAGCCTTCAAAATGAAGATCCAAAGACTTATTTTATACAAAGGTATAACGAAGCATGGACAATATGAAGAAATGCAATTGGACAAAATGTTAAAAACTAAAAATAACAGAGTCAGCAGGAAACCTTAGCAAGGCCTGTGCGCTTACTTCTGCTTGGGTGCTCTGTGCAGCCTTGCTTTTGATTGTGGGACAGAAGACGTTACGGATGGGAGGTCTCATGATGCATAAGATAGGCCAGAGTTTCATTACAGCCAATTCTTACCCGGAAGACAGGGGAAGGTGAGCATGGTATTTCTAGGTTTTATGGCTGGCTTTGGGGAGGAGGAACTGCAGTTTCTATAATCCACGCTTGAAAAGGGGTATTCTAGTCTCTATTGCTTGCCTCAGGGAAGGATGAGAGGTGAGAGACAGGAAGGCTGGAAAAGATCAGAAAGACATTTAACTTCCAAGTCTGCTTTAACATCTTCATAATTGATAGATTACTGTATTCTATGCATAAAACTTTTCAAATATGAAATGATTACTTGTTATAAACTAATCATTCAATAAAATGCATCAGCAAATACCCCCCACACCTTTTATTGAAGGTACCGGGAATCAAACTCATGACCTTGCACTAGCCAGGCAGGCACTGTGCCAATGAGCTATCTCCAGCTAAATAGCCCCCTTTTAACATAAACCTGTGTAGCATTTTTCATTAAAAACATGAAATTTTTAATTCAACATAAAATGACTATTTACAGCTCGATCACTTGTCTTAATCATTCCTCATTAAATATCCTCCAAGTTTGAAATTTATTTTGGAAGAAAATTTCAGTTCTGAGCATGTGAGGCTCAGATTGGTATTGCTTTGTCTCCTGTTTATTGTAAAACACTATATGTATAGCGATAGTACATTTTGGACCATACTGATAAGCTATGTCTCTAAGATAATCATATATATATATATAATGTGTTTTATTTATCAATTTCTTGTCACTAGGACAAAACACCTGACCCCCAACACTTGCAATTTAAAGGAGGAGAGTTTTATGTTGGCTCATGGATTTAAGAGGTTCAGTCCATGGCTGGCTGACTTCAAAGAAAAATGGTGAGAGGGCATGGTGGGGGTACAATGTTCAACTTACGGCAAGTAGGAAGTGGAGAGGAGGGGCCAGGGGAAGAACACACCCTTGCAGACCACATCCCTGGGATCCACAACTTCTGGCCAGACCTCATCTCCTCAGAGTGGAGCTATGAATTCTTCAATATATCAGTCCATTTCTGTAATCCAGTCACTCTCCCAAAGCCCTACCTCTGAACGTGTTGAACTTTTGGGAGACGGTTTAGATTTATATGATAACACATATCAAGAAAAAGCCAGGATATTTTTCCTGAAGGTGATCTTTCCCTTTCTGAATTTCTGTGACCTCTAGCATATTTAAGTTTAAGATTTTATGAGCTGGTTGACGCCCTTGAAAATATCACTCACATGCATCATTAGTCAGACAAGTGTTTGAAAAGGGATTGATAGTTAAGTAACTCTCTGTTGAAAATTGTGTGAACTATGTATGTCGAACACAAGAGTGTATCCCAAATTGAGAATAGGATGTAGTAAGAGTCCAGAGACAGTGCACTGGTCAGAAAAGTAAATGTGATCTAAACCCATAGTACATAGGTTATTCACAATTTCTTTTATGAATGTAAGGAAAAGACAAGCTATATTTAGGTACAAAGTCCTGGGTCCATTCACATAAGTAAAAAAGTACCTGAACTTCATTACCTCCAACTTACCCTCCAGCCACCTAATTTTTTTGTTCTCAGAAGCAAATGTTATACTTTAATAATGAAAATCACAAACATGAAGCAGTCATTTTCCTTCTATAACATTAGCAAATAGGTAAAAAAGCAATTAAAAAATAGACTTTACTCTAACCACTGTTTCTTATAATCAGATACGTGTCAGAATTACCTGTGGAGGTTTAAATATATATATAATTTTAAATCCAGGCCTCAGTTTTGAGGAAAATTGCAGTGGTAGATCAGGATTTGAGTATTTTATTTTACTGATTTATTTTTCATGGTGCAGAGGACGGAGCCTAGGGCTTTGTGCATGCTGGGCAAGCTTTCCACTGCTTAGCTACACCGCCGCCCAGGACCCAAGGATTTTCCAAAAGCCCTTATGTAACTGTGTTGTTTCCTTCCAGTGGAGTCACTGATTTCAGATTGACTTGGGCACTGTAGGTTCCCTTGGCAATTGCTGTGGGCAGGAGGAATGCGGGGAGCTTTCCTTGCAGATTTATTAGCAGTGGTGAAGACCTTGGCCTCCATCTTTGGAATCTGTCTCAGATCTTTCTTCCAGACTGAGGAGTTTCTTTCTTTCTTCTTCTGTCCCGATTTTGGATTTTTCCTGGACCTGCACCTGGGGTCTCAGGAGCTGGCAGGGCCTTTTCCTCCTTGCCCAGAGATGTGTTGGGACCGAGACTCTTTTTTGGAGACTTCGTCCTTAGGACATGTTTTTTGGTACACTAATGTTTTCTTTCATTGGAGTCTCGCCTATTGTATCAGTTGGGGAATATTGTGGTCAGATTCATTTGTCACTTTAACTTGGGTTTTTGCTTTCACAGTCTTTTTCTTCTGGGACCCATGGCTCTTTCGGGGAGCACCTTGGATTTTAGGTGCCATGCCACCTTTTGTTAGGACTGACACAGATCTTAGCTTTTTGCTTTAACTTTTTGTTTCCCTCCATCAGCTTTTGTTTTTCATGGCATTTTTCCTTTCCCTCTTTAGTTAGTCTCTTTTTCCTTCCATTTATGGAAGGACATTTTGTTGGTTTTAGCCCAACAAGTGATAAATGAGGAAAAGATGGGAAGGGAAATGTACTTCTCAGTTTCACACTTTCCTACTGCTTGGCTATTTTTCTGAAAGACTTTCCACTGCAGCAATGATATTTTCAGTCATATGAGTTGGCATTCCACAGTGACCAATGCATGTAGCAATGGAAGAACCACTTTTGGAGACGTTTAAGACAGTCCAGGGAGTTGTTGATCTCTTTTGATAAATTGCTGGTCAGAAAGTCTACAGGTAGGGGAACTTTCTTCATTTGATAGAAATATCTTCCTATGTGTGAGGGTAAAAACTACTTAATTCTTTCATCAGTAAGAAAGAAGTAAAAAGTGCTTAGCAGGCAGACTTCATAAGCTTTATGTTTCATTTTTGAAGTTTGGAAAGGAATAATGTGAGAGATGGTTTTAATTCCATTCTTGTGCAAAAGCTTTCCATAGAAATCTTCTGTCTGTTCAGCTGACACGAGTTCATCCTTGGTAAATAAACAGTTTTCTGACAAATCTGATTGAAGACTGTGAGGCAAGGACAATCTGACCCTTAATCCTTTTTCTGGAATTTTCCATAATTCCACTATTAAAAATAAATTTCCAGTCTCATTCAAAAGCAATTCATTATTGTTCTTCCTGGACTTGGAATGTGTTGATGAAGCTTCCTCTGCTTCTCTAATCTGCTCCTTGTCCAGCTGTTCCAGCGACCTCAGCTCTGCTGCAGTTGGGGTGTGCAGACCAAACAGAACTGACTTTTTGGGCTCCAGACACCACTTTGTATGAAATTCAGCTTACTTTCATTTTCCTCTAGTTTAACTTCCCATGTCTTTCTAACCAACATGTTTCAAATGTTTGTCTATGTTCCAATTTTTTGGACAGAATAAATTTGTGTTTGTGTGTTACATACATGTGTGCTTCCTTGTTGGACTTAAAAGGTGTGATTTCTTGTTTTGAAAGGTAGAATGACACAGTTATTTAATCCAGATTAATCTTATGGAGTGACAGAAAGTACAGACCTCTCTAAAACTATTGAAACAATGAAATGAAATTTAATCTCACTTCAATATCCTAACTTTGCTTACTTAGCTAATTCTTCATTAATGACCACGATCCTGTCTAAATTGAATGAAAAATAAGAGGACACATTTAAATCATGGTGATGTGCCAATCAAGCCTCTTTTCAGTAGTCAAATTGTGTTCCTATAACTAAAACTTCCCAATTGAATATCTAATGGTCTATGAAGATTGCTGACACATATAGTTTAAAATAATGAGACATAATTGGTTTCAGGTATGTCCTACTTAATAGAATAATCATATTCTGCCATTTGCAATCCCATGACTCTCAAAGTTTCCCACCCATCAGAACCACCTTGTTAAAACAGATATTTTTGGATCCACCCCTTGATTGTGTGATTCACTGAATGAAGTGTGGGGCAAATACTTTGCATTTCCGATAAGTTCCTGGTAGGTGATGCTGCTACCGGCCTGGGTCATACTTAGGAACCACTGTTCTAAGGAGTGAGATCATTGTCTTCTCTGACTTCATCATCTGTAAGGCAATTCGCGCTTTTCTTTTCGTGCTTAGGAATGTTGATTGCTTCTTCTTTAATAGTGTTATCTGAAAGATTATTTTTCCTCTGCTCAGAATTAGCAGGTAGGTAGAGGACAGTTTTGTTGCTTTGAGATTAATTTTGAGAATACAAATAAAATCAGAAGGCATCTCTTTCAAGTGTTCAGTTTTGTTTCAAATGCCTTTCTACTTTATCTTTACATTTCTTGACTCCTGTTAAGTCAAGAATAATGAATATTAACTTCAGTTAATAGTCCACATTAATTCAAAGGCAACTATTAAAAGTAAGCCTTAATACCAGTTACAGCATCCCAAGTATCATACCCCCCAAATCTCCAAATAGTGTCCCTATATTTTTGATGAAGTATTCAAGAGGAATTTCACCTTTGACTTACTAGGAACGCTTTTCCATTTATTTAGACCATTGTATCAGGCGATTTTGTTAAAACAACACAACACAAGACAAAAACACCCCAAAACCAACTCGGTCAATTTCTGTAGCGATTGCTGCTTTTTCTGTTATTGCAAAGTTGAGGGTCTGGGGAACAGATTTGAAACTGGAGGAAAAATGATGCAATGAGTTGTGTATGTTTAGTTTCAAGTGATTACGTACTCTTACCGCTGCTATAGGCTACAGATATCTCTTTTCATATCAAGGTAGGCAAAAGATATTCAATTTAAAAGATTTTTAAATCCATTCTTTCATAGTCTAATCTTTACAAACCTTCCAAAGTACATTTATATGGTCATAGGAACTTTGGAATTCTCCAAGTGGTAATATTTCTTTCCATGTAGAATTTTAAATCATCACAACATTAAAATTGTTCTTCAGGAGAAATAAGATATGTTTCTGGTCATCTCAAAGTCTCATCTTTCTAATAGTCTCGGGATTAGGTAAATCCGGATGATGGTAAATTTGGATTTGTTGCAGAGACATTTTACAGGATTCCCTGTGGCACACTGTGACACTTGTATATTTCCTCTGTCATGGTAGGCATGCTGCCTTATATTTTTACTTTTTCTGTTCTTCTCATCAACGAGTACAGTTTATTCGTTGATTCTTTGACTCAGAACTTTCCCACATACCAGTGACCAGTGGGGGAAATATGTCACAAGCATTGAGACTGAAAAATGCTGTTCCAAGGGTCTTGCTGTCTTGCTGTATCTGGAACCACAAGTACACCATGGGAAGGAATGTATTCTATCAGATGGAGGATCTGAGACTGTGCAAGTGGGAAAGAACTGAAGCACCTTGGTGATACTGATCTAAACAGGAAGTCATGTACATTAGACTGCCTTAGGCAGCAGGTTGGCAAACTATGGCCTGCAGGTTGAATCCAGCCCACTACCTGCTTGTAAAAATAAGGTTTCACTGAGATACAACAATGCCTACTACTTTTTAATGTATTTTCTATTGCTACTTTTGTGTTACAGCTGCAAAAGCAATTTTATGGTCCATAAAGGTTTTTACAGGAAATTTTTGCTGACCCCTAACCAGACTATTTTATTCCATGTAAGCTAACACAGATCAGAAAAACCATCCAGCCAGAGCACAAAATCATGACAAATAATGCACGTATTTTGTTTTAAACTGCTTGATTTTTGGATAGTTTTTATGCAGCACAAAATAATACTAACTGAAACTGATAATTAACTTCATTCCTACGACTTCAATCCCAACTGTCTCTCCTTCTCTCTGTCTCTTTATGTCTGTCTGTCTCTCTGTCTCCTTCGCTCTCTCTCTCTCTTTGACTAATTTGAGACAGGGTCTCACTTTGTAGTTCAGGCTGATCTTAAACTCACTGTAAAACCCATGCTGACCTCACATTTACTGTCCTGTCTCAGCCTCCCAAGTTCTGAAATTATAGGAATGCACTGCTCAACTCTCTTAATAACACCATGTCTATGGTGCTCTTAATTTTCAAGGTTTGGCCATAAGTTCAGTGAGTATTGGGCATGGAATAATACTGGAGACCATTTAATCAAGTCATAGACAAGAAAATAAAACCCAAAGAGAGTAATTTAGGGTTGCAGAGATTGTTGTTTTTGTGAAATGGCAATAGGCTTTTCACTTGTGAAACTGAAACCCTTCTTCCTTTTCAATTTTACTGTTAATATGCCTTATTTTATTATTCCATAAAGCAGTTCAACATTTGTTCAGTTATCCTTAAGGCAATTTGACTTCTCCCATATAATTTTTCCTAGAAAAGTATGCAAGAAAGTCTATGGATGGAATAATTTGAAGTCACTGAAAGTTCTGCTGAAAGGATTGAGAGGATTGTTTGAGAGAAATGATCTTTATCTCTGGTCACAACTGAATGGTCACAGCAAATCTCGATCTCTCCTATCTATCTATCTACTATGTATCTTCTTTTCCAGTTTCCTGAAATATTTCTTACAAGCCTCAGTAAATTCTTTTATTAGCTGCTCAAATTCATTAAGTGTGTTTTACTGTTTTCATGGATTGAGGACAGGGATTGTTGTATGGTATATGTTTGCCATGCAAATTACCACAGCGCTAGTCCACTTCGCTTCAGCACTGACGCGATGGACAGTTCCCAAGCTGGACAGCCTCCCACACTGAGTGCATTGTTGGCATCTCTCTGCTTTCACTAAGCCAAGCAAACGCAACATCGAAGTTCATAGAGACATTGTACATTGAGTGGAAATCCTGAATCAGCAGAAGATGAGAACTGGTGGGAAAATGACCTGGAATCCCTTTGTTAGGACAATTCTGAGTTTCCCCACAGATTCTCAGAAGTTTACCCGTAGGCCCAGCTGACTGGATAATAGCTCCTGAGCACAACTTTTAATGGTTTAAATACTTACCATCTATTTTCTTTGTCCCCTCAGTTTTACTCTATAGCATTCACCTTTCAAATAACGCAGCGGGACCTATGACCTTGCCCCAGGCTCTTCTTCTTGGAGGAACTCAAGCTTAGGCAGGTAGTGGGGCTAGGGTTCTTCAGGAAAAGGTGTACTGAGGCACAAGTGCTCCCATTTCTAGAAATATTAATGTGCCTGAAAATTTGAAAGTTCTGTCAGCTTCACTAATGGTGATCCAATGAAATTTACAGAGCTGTTTCTTACTTCTGTAGTCAGAAAAAGGTTATATATTTCACATTTTTCTGGAAATACAGAATTATAAGTTTCCTATTTCTGTATGAAAATTCATTTCTCTTCTCCTTGATCTACAAATTAAACTTATATCTGAAATATTTCAGATGGTAAGACAACCAAAACTATTTTTTCTTACATTTTTTTCTTACATATTGTAACATTTTGACTAAGTTTTCTAAGCAGTAATTATCCTGCTATGATTAATGCTAATATATTATTGTATAAACCATTCTTTTACATTATAAAAAGGCTCAAGAATGCCAAGGGATGGTAAAAGCATAGATGGAAAATGTAATGAAGGTATGAACAATAGTGCATTTGTGAAGCTTACTTAAATGTCAGTAATAGGCAATTGATGAAAACTTCACCAAAGCATATGTTATATTGTGAAATTAATCTCAAGATTTTGAGACTTGATTTTATATATTAGGATGAAGCTAATGTCAGTCACTTTGATGACTTTATGAAACATAATATATGTTAGACTTGTAATCAGTGTTTGCAAGGGAAACAATTTAATACAGGATACATAATTTATAAGGTAATTTTATAATAGTTACCAAAGAGTTGAATGCAAAAGAGTGCAGGACAGCTTTTCACACACTGGATACCCAAAGAATGCAGCTGAAGGCCTGGATCCCACAGCAATGTCCCACTGAAGACCTAGAGCCCTTGGCAAGGTCCTCCACAAGTCCAGCTGGAGGCCTAGAGCCCACGACATTGTCTCATGGAAGTCTGTCTCAAAGGTCTGCACTAGGAAGGCCCAAATGCCAATGATGGAAGCTAGAAATTCTGTGCCAGTGGGATAAAGGATCTGTGTCAGCTGGGTGAGGGATTTTCACTGAAGCCAGGAAGCTATGCTCAAAGGAAGGACCAGAGCTTCCCTGAAAAGAACTGCAGCCATGCTCAGCAACAGCGAGGCCCTGAGCTCCTCAGATGATTAGAACAGCTGAGCTCGTATATGAAAAACCAGCATGACACGCTTCTCCAGGAGAATCAACAGCACACCCTCTTTCCCTCCAGTTCTCTTTTTTATGCTGTTGGCAACAGTCCTCAGATGGGCTGTCCACACCCAGCACCACGCTGACTCAGTTCAGCTGGGTGTTACAAGTTAACCACTGTTATCAATCCACCACAGTAGACTGTGCCATGTCACTTATCTTTGGCTCCAAAGTTTAACTGTTGACAGACACAAACAACTTAATGTTAATGTGATAAGATTTGTGGAAGACAAAAATTGTATGAGAAGTGGTGTATTTGTAAAAATCCAACAAGATGTGGTATATTTGTATGTCAGATGGCCTGTGGAAATAAGTTAAACTCAGGAGCTGATTTGAAATGTATTAACTATTAAAATTTATAACGTCATCATGTATCTCAAATACATTTAAAGCAAGGGAATTTTGGTGGAAATTTGTCATTTTTTTAATGAGGTACAAAAAAGGAAGAGAAGTATTCTTCTATTTTTCCACTAAGCATTGTGGGATTTAGTTCCTTGAGGTTTGTATTTAAGATGCCTAAGAAGTAGATATAATAAAAGCCAACCACAGTTACTCACTGGATGAAAAGGATTAATTGGCTAATACATCATAAAATTCCATAACAGACAAGATCTCAGGAAGTGTTCGCACAGCAAGACATTGCTACATTCCTTTTTTCCTCATTGCAAACCTTTGCCCTCCAGCTGTATTAATATTGTGCTACACTATCTGTTTTTCATAATGGTTGAGAGACAGTTTCCAGTAGCAGCTACCTCCAGGGAAAAGAAGAGCTGCTTGTGAACTTGATAGTTGAGGTCAAATCTTTCAAAAAAACAGAAAGCTCAGGAAAAGGTGAAGATATGTTGTTGATGTTTAGATGATAATTGAACAATAGCATACAATTGACACTTATTTACCTGAGAACTTCTATGATAATTATTAGAGATGTGGCAATGAAAATTGAATATTTCCTGGAGACCAGAATGCAAGGATCTCATCTCAGTAGAGTCAGGCAGGGAGAAGAACTTGTAGTATTTGTTTATATAGTCACTGAATTAATCCTGTTTAAAAAAACAGTTCCTTAAACCCTTAGAGTCACTGTGTGTTTTTGATCTACTCAATGAAAATTGGAAATGTGTTTTTATTATCTGTTTTTTATTTTTCTAATAACCTTAATGTCATATACATTTTAATTCTATGCTAAAGGACAAATTTTAGGGTGCTATATCTTCAGACTCAAAAATAGTCCTTGTTAAAAAACAAAACTACTTTTGGGGGTCATTTACATTTCTTCTCTTGAATTCTAATAGAGTTGTTATGGGCTATTAATATTGAGATACTATATTTCTCTATCTTTGTTATGGGCTATTAATATTGAGATACTATATTTCTCTATCTTTGCATTATAAAGTATTTTCTTTTTGTTATTCCTTAAGAACTTTTTTATAGTATTACATTTTCTTTTATTTTAACTAGGCCTCTTACAGGAATTCTGACTTCTTAGCTTTTTAAAGATCAGATAAATAACCCCAACTTTATTTTGTCTCCATTTGTTGGGATGAACTCTTTTTCTCATATTTTTTGAACTTTTTTCTTTTCATTTTTACTATGTCATTTAAAATATTCTTTGATTTATTTCTTCTGATGTTTTGAAAATTATCCATTCTGATTGTAGTTGCACTTGTCTTGGTGATCCCAGCCAAGAGGTGAGACCCCTCTGGGGAAAACTTTTTCCGTTTTCTCTCTTCTCTTTCAACTCTCCCTTCCCTTCTCATTGTGAGCATGAGCCAGACAGTTAAGGGCTGCCAGGGCATCTGCCACTAACCCAGTCATGGAACAGATAATTCTAGGCCCTGCCAGATACAAGAACCTGCACCACAAAGATTCCATGTGTGTGACTTAAAGTTTAATATGTATCCTTTGTTCCCATATATTTGTTCTTCCTAGTACTTTATTCAGCTTTCTTATTTATTTTGTGGCACTAGCTGTCAGTAATGAGGTCTCCTGGTTAGGTAGCCAGCTACCCCAGTTTACCCTCTTTTGTGCTCTCCACAATTAAAGTCTCCTTTGGGGTTTTACCTTAGATGGCGTGTTATCTCTAGCTGACCTTCAAGGCCCATCCTTTAAAACCTCAGCAAGCCATTATAATTCAACTTTCTGCCACATTTCCCATGGTCTCGTGGAGACAGAGAAATCCCATCCTTACAGATAAGAGCTATAGTCCCCACTTTTAAGGAATATATGGGCATTCTCCCCTCTCTCCTTATAAATCTTCCCCATTTCTTCTAACAGAAATCCAGGAAATTTAGAAACATGTGCCCGAGGGGCTGAATGGAGCAAAGGAAACAGACAGTGATGGTCAACCCAACTCGTTGTGAGTCTGTGGAAGTAGAGCTGGAGTATTTTAGTCAGCAGAAACAGACCCTATCTTCGTACTTGGAACTTTCCAAGGCCATTTACTTGAATGCTGAGGAATAGGGTTCTACATCTAGTGATGTAAAAAATAATCACCCAAGTGTTTTATTATTGGAATAAATGGCAGGGCTCCTGTTTGTTAATTAGTTAGATGGAGCCAGTAGTGGCTCCACCCTTGTTTGTAAGGAATCATCATGGGCTTCAGTCAACGGAGAGGTTGAAGAAAATAAAGGTACTGGTGCTACTTGTTTTGCCAGAGATGTCCGGTGGTGCAACCTGAGTTGTATGGGGGATTCCCCAGAGCTCAATGTCTCCATATTTCTATGGGGTGCTCTCAGAAGGACTCCAGACCTCATCTTGTCTCTATGGGACCCATGAAGTGCCACGGGAAACACCCTGCAGCTCCTGCCAACTTCACCATTGGGCTGTATCCTTAAGAATTCAAAATAATCTGACACTGATGGTCTCATCAAAAAACAACTTGTCTTCCCTTTCAGTACTGTTTGTATCAGCGCAAATCAGGATGGGAGATGCATACATAATAGCAGTCTAAATTGCAATACTATTCTTCAGTTAGATCTTTTCTGCAAAAGGCAAGGGAAGTGGGCTGAAATCCCATATGTTCAGCCTTTTGTGGCTGTTTATCAGAAACTATCTCTCTACAAAGGCCCAAGAAATACGGTGCTCAGAGAAGTCCCTGGAGATTGATGTCATCAATGAGCCCCACCCCAGACCCCCAGCTGTCTCTCAGAGGGATATGGGTCTCTCCCACCTGTTGAATGGAAGAAACCACAGTGGCAGATCTCCTCAACCTCTGCCTTCTGATCATTAGGCCAGCAAATCAGTCGCGTGCTCTGCAAGTGACCCAGAAACTCCATCAGTGGCCAACTTCCCCAGAGAGACCCAGGACACCATGGCCCCCTCCTTATGCTCCTCAGACAGCTTTAAGACCCATAAGACAAAGTTGGAGTGCAGTTTCTCACTCTTCTAATGCATAACTCATCCTGCCTCTACAAGAGATCCCAGGAGCAGAGGGGACTACTTAAGTCTAGCTTCCTTTTTCAGGGGCAGATACCCAACAGTGTGAACAATGCTTAGGCCAATTTTCAGAAGATCCTAGTACGTTTTCAGAGGGATTTTAGACTTTGACCTTTTTCTTTGACCTCTCATAGTGAGACTGAGATATCTATTTTGTATCGGCCACATTCTATACTGCAGATTAAAAAAAAAAAAACAAAGAATCCTAGAAGAAGGCAGGAGATACATGGATGGATAACACGCTGCAGAAAGGGAAGGGAGGTAACTGTCCCTCCAACAGAACCAAACTGAGACTCTAATACTGAGGATGGACTCAACACAAGGTCTACAGTAATGATTGTGCTTCTTGTAGGAATTAAAGAGATGCATTAAGAAACTTGTTAATTATGAAAAAGTAACAGAGGTTATGCAAGGCAAAAAAGAAAACTCAGCAGTCTTTCATAGCTGATTAGCAGAAACTTTCCACAAATATACAAACTTAGATCCCACTTCCAAGGAAGGGCTGGTAAAAAATGGTGCAGCATTTCATTAGGCAATAAGCCCCAGGTATTTGGCACAAATTACAAATCTTCAGATGGTGTTATGGGATATGTTTAGATGTCCCCCTAGAGCCTCATGCAGTCATAGGTGTGGCTTTATAGAGCTGGTTGAATCTAGAGTGTGTGACTGACTCATGGGGCAATGCTAGCATGAAGGATGCTGGGATTAAAGCTGGGAGATTACTAAATCAGTCCACAGAAGGTTTTGGCACCATCTTAATCCCAGTAGTCTGGATGCTGTATCAGGGACAGAAAGAGGCTTGTCTTGTCTCTTGTTGCTTTGCTACATTCTGCCTGCCATGAACTACTTCTCCTCTGTGATACCCCATTGCCATGCCACCCTGCCTTGGAGCTGGCTGATTATTGACTGAAACCTCTAAAAACTGCCAGCTAAATAGGTTTTCCTGCTTTAACTTTGGTGCTGGGTATTTTGTCTCAGCAATGAGAAAATTAACTCAGACAGATGGGCCCCCAGACCTCTATGACCCAATTGCTGGATAGAGTCTCTTCTTTGTTCAACTATTGGTACTGGAGGAGTATGAAAAGAAGTGAAACAGAGTAAAAGCACATGAGTCATCCAGGGGGAAACCCTCGGCCAATCAAAGAAAGAGTTACTATTTTAAATGAAAAGAAACGGGACACTGGGCAGGTGAATGTACTAGTCCACCACTCAGGTGCTGTTCTGTGTGTCAGGCAGCTGATGTAACTCAAAGGGTGGGAAATGCTTTGGGACTGAAGTACTGTCTCCATTCTGCATGAAGTCCTCAGTCCTCCAGAAAGGTGGTAAGACCCAACCAGAGCCAAAAGTGAACTGGCAAAACTTTTCTAAGAGATTTCTGAATATTGGTTTTGATTGTAGCCAGTACCCTTCCCAAGGATTTGAAACACCTCCAAAGCCAGGCTAAATATGCGTCCATTGGAGTTGCTCTATGAGAGGTCTTTTCTACCTTCTGGAACAGTAGTGGACCCGAAAGGCACAAGACTCTTCTACTATCTTTGTAACTTGGACCAAGTGTAACAAGCTACCCCAGTATATGGAAACAGAGCCCCGGCAACTTTTGGCCCAGAGAGGCCACCTAGAGCTTCCCTGGAGACCGAGTGCTCAGTAAAACCTGGAAAAAAAGAGGATTCCTGCAGTACAATTAGAAAGGCCCCTTTTCGGGAATGCTTGGCACACCTACTGCATTAAAAGTGGCAGAGATAGAGAAATGGATTTACCTAAGACAAAGCCAGCCGCACCTGAACTGTCTGAAGCAAAGGACCACCTAAAGAAGAAAGCTACTCCTGTGAAATTCTAGAAGATATGAAATTCATCTTCAGAAATGACAACAGTGTGGCTCTGGGTGCAGATAAGCAGAGTCACTGATGATCCTCAACCCACCACAGCTTAAATCAGCACCTGTGTTGGGACTTCTGCTTTCAATTAGATCCATAATGTGGATGATCTTTCTAGGGTTATGGCTTTCAGCTCTGGACAGGAATCTAACATCCCTCCTCGCCAAAACTTTTTAGAACATTTCTCCCAAATAATAGTATAGAGGGCTGGGGATACAGCTCAGTGGAATAAGCGCCTGCCTAGCAAGCACAGGGTCCTGAGTTCGATCCCCAGTACCACCAAAAAACAAAAACAACAACAACAACCAAATAATAGTATGGAAAAAGAAAGTCTTTACCAGATCTGCCAGAGTTTGCCTTTTAAAACAGACCTCGAAATGCTCCAACCTGCTTCTCCTCATGCTTGGCTTCTGCCTTTTCAACCTAATAGTAAAATTTATCCATTCAAGGATACAAAAGCTCCACCTTCAGATGTTGATCCAGACTGCAGTGCATGGTTCTCCTGACAAATTTGCCAAGCTTCCTCCCATTGAATGGGCAGCTCAAAAACTCCTGAAAGGCAGGAACACTTTTCTTGTCTTCTGATAGTTTCTTTCTATCCCACTGGGTGAGCTCCAACATCCCAAGGTAGTGAGAGAGCAAATACAGAAATACCTCAGTTTACAAATGCTTCTGTCTGGCAAAAGTTTGCTTCCATTCACGAACTCTATATTGGGTGAGGAGCATGGCTGAAGCCATCTTCCACGCACACAAGCACAGGCATGGCCATCTTCCCCAGGATTGTGAAACAAATCCACAGTGCTTAGGGCCTACAGGCTGTTTTGGCAGGAAGTTACAGGAAGAGAAGACCTCCACTTCCTCAGCATCCCATAGAAAATTATGGGGATTGTGTCTCTTGGGCAGATCTGAGGAGGGAAATTAGGGTTAGGGCAAAACTCATTATGCAAATCGTTGAAATCTGTCCAAATAGTGATAACTGGGGCACATGCACAGAACACAAAGTCCAGATGACTCTGCAGCTTTTGAGCACTGTACCTGGAACCAATCAGCAAAGTGCTATTTCCCATTCTTCATTTACATCTGGCATAAAGTGAAGTGAATCTTTGACAGGACGGTTTGTATCTGGTACCAGGCCAAGTGAGTTTTTGGTAGGACAACTATTCCACTGCCTTATTTGCATGAGGAAGAGGCCAATCTAGGAATTCCAGATACAAAAAACTGTTTCCCTTATTCTTTGGGCAGCGATAAGTCTGTTCATGGTCTACTTTCACTCCGTTTCCACCTACAATAAATGCACATGCCCACTATCTTTTCTGTGTTTCTTGTCCAATTCTTTATTCAAGACACCAAGAGCCCGGGGAAGAACTCTCCCAGAAACCATCAATCAGCAACACTAACATTTATTACCGAAAAGATGAACTAATATGAAACTATCTTTCAGTATAAAGAATGAATGTGGATCTCCTGCCTGTTTTTTAAACAAGAGGAGCTAATTAAGATGCTTCCTTTTGTTGTTGAACTCACTCTTCTATACTTACCTGGCGGGGGAGATACCATGATCATGAACTCCCACTTCAGTCTCTGTTGCTAGAGACAAATGTTAGTACTTTCAGTTGGAAAAGGGTAGCAGCACAATTCAATAAAAATTGAAATGGTACTGGGCTGTGCAGAAGTGGTGAGTGGTGCCCTTGCTCACACTTCACGCACAACTAAGAGTTAACCTTCTCCAGAATGCATATGGCAAGACAGTCTGGCTAGCTCAGAGGTCATTTGCTTATAAAGTTTTTTTTTTTTCTGTAAATTGCTTACTTACATTCTTAGGTACTCTTTTTCTATTGAGACAACTGCCTTTTTCCTTACAGTTTTTCAGAAATTTTGGGCATAAGAAAGACGTTCACTACTTAGTTATAGACTATATACAGCTTTGATTTTTTTGAACAATTTTTTTTTTTTTGTGGTACTGGGGATCGAACTCAGGACCCTGCACTTGCTAGGCAAGCGCTTATTCCACTGAGCTATATATCCCCAGCCCCTTTTTGAACAATTTTTAACCTTTTGCTATGGTGGTTTTCTTGCACTAAATTTTAAATACTGGGAACCTTAGATTTTATGATTTCAATTTTGCTTGTAAAGTTTTTCTTCATCTAAGTGTAAAACATTGCTGTATATTTTAGTATTATTTTTGTACCTCCCAGTTAAGGATGTAATGCTTAGTTTTAGGTTAATACAACAAGATTTTTTTTCTTATATAGTCAATTGTCTCACATTTATTTAACTTTTCCCATACTAATAAGAACATACATACTAAATTCTCAGTGAGCTGAAATTATAATATGGGCTCATTTTTTTATTCATTGAAAATAACATACAGGGCTGGGGATATAGCTCAGTGGAATAAGCACCTGCCTAGCAAGCTCAGGGTCCTGAGTTTGATCCCCAGTACTGCCAAAAAAAAAAAAAAAAAAAAAAAAGAAAAAAGAAAATAACATACATATATATATTTCTCTATTAATACCAAATCATTAATTACTGAATACTGGTTGTTAGTTTTGAAATTTAGCCCTATTTTTATTTTTCAAAAATGTATAGAGTGTCCTTGAATACTTATTTTCTCGTATGAATTTTAAAATCAACACTGTAATCGGTTAGAAATTTGATTGGGATTTTGTTTACTCTAAGGATTTAAAGAAGAAAAAAAATTTTGAAGACTTTGACCTAGCCAATGTCAGATTAATGTAGCACATACAGCCAGCTTCTTTGAAATACACTGAAATATTGGTTAAAATGTTATCATTTAAATTAACCTTATAAATGTATGAAACCTGTGTAAGAGACAAGAAACCATTCTTTTTAAGGATAAATATAGGCTAGCTTGAGCCTGAATATTATAGAACCAGTAAGGAGAAACTTTTTAAAGATTGGTCTTATTTTAATTATATTAATAGCAATTTAGTCATCTGTAGACAAATGTCACAGATATACATCTGCAAGACTGGGAATTTCAATGAAAACTCAAACAAAATTACTTTATTGATTATCTTTTGGTAGATAGATGTATGTTAGTACTATTTTTTCCTCCATGATAATAAAAGTGAATGTACAGGGTGAGTTACTCATGCATTATGATACAAACAATAATTTATTGACATAATCATCAGATTTATTAGGTATAGATTACTGCGTTAAAGTAGATTGGCCATAACTTTGTCATTTGGTCCTTGCATGGTTTAATGCAGGTTATCTTAGACTTCTACCACTCTCTAAGTTCACCACCGTTAATGTGTGATGTTAGATTTTCAGATAACTTTCTATTAACTTGCATCTATGTGCACGACATGTTTGTTTGAAAAATATCACATTTGAATGCACATATTGTGTATATTGTGTATTGTCTCAACCATTTTACTTCTATTTTGAGTGATTTTTTGTAGTACTGGAGCTTGAACACAAGAGCTTCGTACTGAGCTACACCCTCAGCCCTCTGTCATTTTGTTAATTTTAACTTTAATTTTTGGTACTGAGGATTGAACTCACAACCTCATGCTTGCCAGGCAGGTGCTGTGCCACTGAGCTAAATCCCCAACCCCGCATAGTGTCTCGCTATCATTAACTTGCCCAGGCTGGGTGTCTTAGTTACTTTTCTGCTTGCTGAGACAAAAATACCCAACACTCAAAGTTAAAGGAGAAAAGGCTTATTTAGCTCAGTTTGTGAAGGTTTCATTTCATAGTCAGCTGGTTCCAAGGCATGTTGACATGGAAGGGGGGCCTCGCACAGGAGACATTTCATGGCAGGCAGAGGCAGCAAAAGCAGCAGGTGACAAGCAGCAGCCCTCTTTCTGCCCCTTACAATTTATCCCGTCTACCCACCTTTACAGAGGGCAGCACTCTCCAGGATGGGCCAACCTTAATCCCACCCAGAACCGTGCCAAACCAACCACAGCACTAATTTAGTTATCACACCCGTTTGATCCCAGCAGCACCCATTCTAGATCCAGCCACCTCTGAAAAGTCCCGCATTACACCCACATGAGGCTTTGCGGGGACATCTAGGTACAAGCTCTCACACTGTGATTGAACTTGTGATCCCCTGTCTCAGCCTCCCACAGTGCTGGGATTGCAGGTATGGGTCACCAGGCCAGGTGAGAGAAATTTTCATATTAGAATAATAGATTTGTTTTTTTTCTTTTTAACATCTATATATAATTTCACATCATGGATTATCATTATATAAAATGCCTTAATTTGTAGAGATTTAAATTGTTTTAATTTTTTATATATGTAAGCAATGCTTTAATAAATATGCTTTTACTCATTTCCTTGTATATATATCCTGAGAGATAAATATGTAGAAATGAATGAATTGGACCTATGTTTATGCACACTTAAAAATTTCAATTCATTCTGCCAAATGTCCTCCAAAGCAATTGTGACATTTTATGTTCTTACACTGTAGGAGTCCCAACAGGAATTTTATCAGTTTTAAAAATGTATGACATGGTGATAGCAAATTTGAACTCCCAGGGTTTTTAATGACTTGATCACATTTAATATGCTGATTTGAAATTTTATAAATTCATTTGAGGAAAATTGTAGGCTTATGGTATTTTTACCTTCTGTTCAGAACATACGTGGCCCATGTCTAGAGCTTGTCTTTTGTCCATGAATAGAGTTTAAAGTTTAAATAGCTTTCTTCATGTATCTTTATATGTCAATTCTTACATAAACATCAAGGTATTGTATAGTTATGGTAGCTACTATAAATGGAATCTTTTAAAAAGTTTTTTAAAAACTTGTCTACTTGCTGAACTGCTCAGCTGGTATCATGTATCACACTAGTCTGCAAGTTTAAGATGTAGTGGCTTTTCAAAACTGTTTATAAATCAAGAATCTAATATCTCTTTTTCTTGTCATCCAAAAATCTGGTAAAACAGATACTGCTCAACACTGTCAACATATATAACTGTCATATAATGACATATAACTGTCATTCCTTTTTTTTGCATCTCGTTTGTATTTCATATCTGGCCTTATATTTTTCCCTGTATCTTTTGTGAAAGAGAAAGTAATATCATAAGATATGATAGGAACATATCACTTCTTGATATGCTTCATTATAGTTCCAGAATGACTAGTATGAGAGAACTATGACTGAGATAGTGATTTTTCCAACCTTTCCATATTGTCCCCTCTCAAATAAACCCCTACTGATGCAGTAACTGTAGCACAATACCTTTCAGCAATTATTTATTTCATGAAATCAATGGTTGTTGTTTACCTCATGAAAAAATTGCAACCTGAATTTTTTTTTCACATTGTATATTTAGTGATAAACTTTTCAGGCTGCAATCTTTCTAAAATCTTGGAAACAGTTTCTAAGGGAGACTTTGGACTTCAAATCTAAGTCAAAGTCACATGAAAAACCCGACAACCAAACAGCACAAGTAAAATCAAAACCAACATCTCTATTCATTTAGCCTTTGTGTTCGTCAAACTTAGTATTACGTGGGCAGTCATTGCCGTGTAGGTTTTCTGTGCCTCATATTCTTAGCCATAAGTGTATCAAGATCAAATCACAACCTTAAAGGTATAAAAAATGAACTCAAATATTTGTGAAACACTTAATAAATTAGAAGTACATTGAATTTCATCAGTATATTCTGATGTTCCGAGTGCAGTACGATACAGCGGCTTTAAAAGCATGGATAATGCATTTTCATTTTCAGTCATTAAAGAACACCCATAGGGAAAGAGCGATTGTTTTCTCCTGATTATGAAACATTAGCGTGTGATGCCGTATGCAGAAATTTTGTTTAATTATAAACAGAACAGCTTGGGATTTGACATGGTGACAATGGCTAGAAAAGCAAGGTTTAAGTGCTTTTCAAGCTGTGCTTGTTTCCTCAATATAGGAGTGTTTTTGCCTTTGCTGACCTTTGCTTTCTTGCAGAAGAAATGACAAGAGAGAGTATCCATTTCTAGATTCTAATACCGGCATTTTTCTGATTACAATATCTGTACATCTATTGTCATTGAGCCGAAGCAAAGTTATTAACCATCTCTCCAACGATTTGAGCAGGCAGGAACAATAAAGGGAAGTAGTTTTTAACATTATCTATGGGTAAATATTTTCTTGTTGATCACTAATAGAATTTTCATTTGCTGAGCTTTGGTATGCTTGGTAGTACATGGACCTCATAAAATTCTTGTGACAGAAACGACAATTTCTTTTAGTTGCTGCATGTGATAACTGCAGTTTTGAGCCTCTGAATATTCTGGTCTTGCGCAGAGCACTTACTTTTGCTTTAGGCATGCAGGCCTCCATTCGTCTGGATTGAGTCGGTTTGTAGCTGGCTGTATTTGCTCTTGTGATTATTTCTAATTACCCCTCCTCTTAGAGATAGCTGTTCACGAATCCCAGGTGGAAGCAAGGAGTGTGTACTGGGCTTCTCCTGTCGGTCGGCTCTCATTCACAGTTTTTCTGAGTCCCATGAGACCACGTAACTCAGTTGAATTCCACTTACCACTTCAGCCTGTGAGTTATCACTTCTTGTTTGGAGCTTCAGCCCCTTGTTCAGCATTTATGAAAAATCCAGTGACTCCACGGAATAATCTCACTAAGAATTTGGACTCTACCTTTTTGTACTTCCCTTGTCTCTGTGGAATTGGCCCCTCCAATCCTTGCTGCGATCTTCAAGTTTTCCTTTGTATGTTTGTATCCAGCTTTTGTAGTTGTTTTTAGCAGCAGAGTGAGAATCGGTCACAGAGGCTTTGGGAAGCTCACTGATTTTGTTCTGGAAACAGATTCCAGGTTCATTTTGGAATCATCCTGATTTTGTTGTTACTCTTATCTCACCTGCAGCAGTTCACATTCCATGAAAACTGAAAGTATATAGTGCTTTCTATAATTTTTCTTTTAAGTGAAAAAGTTTTTCCATCCCACAGTTGACAGACAGGAGCTCATTTCTGAATGCTGTTGTTGCTGTTATGGTAGCTAGGACAGAGATAAACACTAAGATTAGGTGATATGATTTCAGGTTTCCTTTAACCCATATTCTGGTTATGATTTAGAATATACTAGATTTTCAGTACAGAACACAAAATGCAATATTTCAAGACTAGTGAGTACAATGTAAAGGCTAATTAGAAATTGTGAGAATTCCCCATGTTGGAGAACCTCATGCTATGAATTTCATTATTTTTCTTGGTATTCCCCTGTACAGCAAGCCATGTGGCACTAGATACATCAGTGACAATCACCTGTGGCTCCATGTTAAAGAAACTAGATGAATATTAAAAATACACCACACTGTAGGTCTGATCCAGGGCTATTTTGATGGAATTGACCTGTGCTAGGATATAGGTGCCTTCTTACATCATATCTGTGATTGTCTGAATCCCACTTAGACACAATGTCTTCTCCATAATATTTTTTCCGACTTCCCCAGACTCCATTTTTTCCTCTTTGAGTTTCATTTTTTATCCTATTTTATTCAGTTTTCTTTATTTCATTTTAGTTTACTTTAGTCTTGTTCTGTTTTACTTATGTAACAGAGCCTAGCATATAGTAAATATCATATGGGCATCTATCAAATAGAGAATAAAAGGGCTGCAAAAACTCCAAAGTGCAACTGAGGAACTAGGTCTGGCTTCCTCTCCCAGTTCTTGCTTTACTGGGATGCTTCCCTCTGAGTTTAGTATTTAATCTGTTCTTTACTGTACAAATGACATAGCTGGACAGCTCTTCCTGGACTTTTCAAAAGTGAAAGGAATAATTCTAACTGTTGGTATTTTCACTGTATTTTGTGTGCTTTGCTATTAGCTAATGGAGCACTTGTGATAACTGGGCTCCAATAAACTTTGTGCATTAAAAGCAAGCCCATTTGAGGTCTTTGTTACTTTTTGAAGTCATTTTAAATTCCATATCTGGTTTCTAGAATGCAGCAAAGGAAAATAAATGTCTAGTTCTGCTGGGGCCCTTAATCCTTATGCAGCGGACTCTTGACTTATGAGCTCAATTCATTCGCGATGGCTAGTTATAACTCGGTTATGTCAAGACTATTTCTCCCATAAGAACTAGTGGAAATACCCATAATGCATTCTGAACCTCTCAAAACACCTGTTAACTAAACTTTTCATAATAAAAGGGCTGTATAATGTGCATACTTTACCAGAAGCACCAGTAATTTTCTTAATATATTCACAAAAAATGTTATAAAGTGTGCCTAGTTTACCAGAAACAACAATTTCATGCTGTACTCACCATTCACGTTGACATCTTTAGCCTGCAGGAAGGGAGGATGAAATGGAAGGTGGTTATTGTTTGGAAGGAGAGGCCCCTTCCATAAGAACAGCATGAATCTGGCTCTCTGGTATCCTTCCTCTCCTCAGGACAGTCTACAGCCCATTAGGACCTGCTTCTTACTCTTTGGATCGCAGACTTTTCAGAATTAAAAAGTGATCTAAAGTTGTCTGATTCTGTCTTTTTATTTTTAAAAACTGTTCTTTTTGACTGTGATTACTTTCTTTACTTTCTCTTCCTTAGCTTTTCTAGCTTTTGATAGCAGTAACCACAATGATTATATAAAACTAAATGTGACTAAAATTACATCCACAAACATGTGCATCTGGGTCAGACTGATGCTCACATACACTTACAAAACTTTTTCTGGCAACATAAGTCTTTGTTTTCAACCTTGACAGGCATTTGGGTCATAACTCAAGACATTGGTTGTAAGCTTAACCTAAAATTACAGTCCTAAGCCAAGTCATTTGTATTCGAGGCCAGTTGTAATTTGAGGGTCCGCTGTGTTTCTCCTCAATTTCTGTGTGGGGGTCAATTGTACAGTTTCTGCAGAGCTGGAAGACCGCTAACTGAACTCTTGGTCATTGGTAAGCAGGTGTGAGGTTGGTTCTCCATGTTTCTCAGCTCTTACCGCTCTCAGGCGTGTGTCACACTGTCAGGGCACTTCTGGAGGGAATCCTCTTCAACGGAACCGTGCAACGCCATCTGGGCCCAAGGCTGGCTAAAGGGACACCACTGTTGATATCAATGACTAATGGAGTTAGGGTGTGAATAAACACGTCCTAACCTTTTTGTGCCGGTTAATTTCATAACTTTTACAGAGCTTTCTTAAAAGCCCTTCCTTCCTTGACTGGCTTCCGTTCTCCTCAACCTGTGATGCTTCCCCTCCCAAGTAAACACGTGTACTTACATGCAGGTATTAGCATTTGCTCCTGGGGGGACCCACATTAAGCCTCACCTGTTTCTTCAATAGTAAAGTAGTGAATAGGGTGATAAAATCAAAGTTGAGTGACTCTACCATGTACAGGGGTTCTGGGAATGGGCTGCTACTCTCATAGCTTTAGTTGGTGCTATGCACTAAATGACCATGTCTTTCCCCAAAAAACACATGTTCTGAAACCCTGATCTTCAGCACAGCTGGGGCTCTAATGAAGGAACTGGCACGCTTCTAAGAAACAACGGGCTGCCTTCCCCCTCACTACTCCTCGTCTCCTCCCAACACTTTGCCAATACCTCTCTTCCTCCTATTTCTCGCTCCTCTCCCTCCACATCCCAAGGGAAGCACACATGAGGGCATAACCAGGAAGAGGTCCTTACCAAACACCAAACTCATCAGTACTCTGGTCTTGGACTTTCCAATCTCCAGTACTGTGAAATACATTTCTGCTAATAAATACATTATTTGTTTATTTATTTATTTTTAATTAAAAAAAATAAAAACACAAAAACATATTAACAAACACACACAAATTAGCACAAAAAATAATACAATCACAACTGATCTACAGACAAGGTGACATGATCTCGACAGTGGTTATTGCTTTATCCATTGATATCTTTGAAGTGTATATATATGAACCCATATACAGACATGCAAAATTGGTCAGACAATTAAACCTCTCAACAACAGAAAAACACAAAAAACAAAAAAACCAAAGACAAAAAACAAAACAAACAAAAAAAAACCACCAATAGTTGCTGCTTTGCATATTGATATCTTCGAAGTGTATGTTCAAGATAACACATACAGACACACAAGATTGATCAAATAACCCATCATCAATTATTCCTTAGCAGTAAGTGATATAATACAATAGTAGAACCATGTTAGCTCTCCTGCATATATGTATATTCATACATACATACATACATTTTTGTCTCCTTCCTTTCTCCTTTCCCTCGTCCCATCTGTTCTTTGTTTTTGAACAGATTTCCTTCATGTCTCTTAGTTTATATTCCCACCCTCGGGTTCTTACACCAGTGATACAATACGTTGCCTGCACATGTATCGCTGATTTATTTCACTTATGAGTATGGACTCCAGTTTTGACCACTTGCCTACAAAGTCTCCAAAACTGTCTTTCTTTATAGCTGAATAATATTCCATTATATAAAAATGCCACAATTTTTAAATCCAGTCTTCTGTGGATGGACACTTGGGTTGCTTCCACATTTTAGCTATTACAAATTGTGCTGATATAAACATGGGTGCACATATATCAGAGTGATATGATGTTTTCAGATCTTCTGGGAAAATACCCAGAAGAGGAATAGCTGGTTTGAAAGGAACCTCTAGACTTAGTTTGCTGAGAAATCTCCAAACGCTTCTCCACAGTGGTTGCACCAGTCTGCAATCCCACCAGCAGTGTAATAGAGTCCCTATTTCTCCACAGCCTTGCCCGTATCTGTTATTGGATGACTTTTTCATACTGGCCAGTCTTACTGGGGTGAGATGAAATCTTGATGTTGTTTTATTTGCATTTCTCGAATGACTAAGGATGTGGAACATTTTCTCATATATTTATTTGCCATTTGTATTTCTTTGTCTGAGAATTGTGTATTCATCTCAGATGCCCATTTCTGGATTGGGTCTTTGAATTTGGACAGGTGCATGTTTTTTAATTCTTTGTATGTTCTAGATAGAAGACCTTTGTCTGAGGGACAGCCAGCTAGGATTTTTTGCCAATTTGTGGGTTTTCTTTTCACTTTGCTGGTGATTTCTTTAGATGTACAAAAACTTTTCAGTCGAATGAGGTCCCACTTATTGATTCTTTGAAGTGTTTCCCTTGCAGTTTCATTTTTGTTCATGAACTCTCTGCCTACTCCTATGTCTTCAAGATTTTTACCTACTTTCTCTTCCAATAGATTTAGCGCTTCTGTTTTAATGTTGAGATCTGTGATCCATTTTGACCTGAGTTTGGTGCATGGTGATAGACTGGGGTCTATTTTCACTTTTCCGCAAGAAGCAAGCCAGTTGTTCCAGCACCATTTATTAAACAGGCCTTTTTTTTCCCAGTGGGTTTGGTTGACCCCTTTGTCAAATATTAGGTAGCTGAGTGAGTTTTTTGTTGTGGTTGCATCTTCCAGTCTGTTCCATTGATCCTCAGGTCTGTTTTTTAGCCAGTACCAGGTTGATTTTATTACAGTTGCTTTGTAGTATAATTTCAGGTCAGGGA
>PVLD010019257.1:0-36789 GCA_004027595.1 Dinomys branickii | reverse complement strand
ATGCTGCACCTCAAGTTTCTAGCAAAAGAAGAACCAATCAAACCAAAAGCCCAGAGAAGGAATGAAATTATAAAGCTAAGGGGAGAAATTAATCCAATGGAGACTAAAAACAGTAGAAAGAATTAATGAATCAAAGAGTTTGTTCTTTGAAAAAATAAATAAAATTGATAAACTCCTAGCCAACCTTATTAAACAAAGGAAAGAAAAACTGAAATACATGCAATAAGGAGTGAAAGAGATGAAATCACTACAGATCCTGTAGAAATTCAGAAGATCATCAGTACCTACTTTGAAAATCTTTACTCTCACAGGACAGAAAACACAGAGGAAATGGATAGATTCCTTGATACATATGAACTACCAAAGCTGAATATAGAAGACATAAAAGTCCTGAATAACCCTGTATCAGCAAGTGAAATTGAAAATGTAATAAAAGACTTGCCAATGAAGAAAAGCCCAGGTCCTGATGGATTTACAGCTGAATTCTACAAGAAATTTAGAGCAGATTTAACACCAATACTTCTCAAACTCTTTAAGGAAATTGAAAAGGAAGGAATTCTCCTCAACTCATTCCTGGAGGCAAGTATTATCCTGATACCAAAACCAGAGAAAGACCCAACCAAGAAAGAGAACTACAGACCAATCTCCCTAATGAATATAGATGTAAAAATTTTCAATAAAATACTAACAAACAGAATGCAACAAATCATTAAGAAGATTACATATCATGACCAAGTGGGATTCATCCCAGGAATGCAGGGTTGGTTCAATATACACAAATCAATTAATGTAATATACCACATCAATAGAGCCACAGACAAAAATCACATGATCATCTCATTTGATGCAGAAAATGGTTTTGATGAAGTCCAACACTTATTCATGAAAAAAAACTCTACAGAAAGTTGGCATAGATGGACTTTACCTCAATCGGATAAAAGCCATGTATGACAAACCAACAGCTAACGTTATTCTAAATGGTCAAAAACTGAAAGCTTTCCCTTTAAAGTCAGGAACAAGACAAAGATGTCCACTGTCACCACTTCTATTCAACATAGTTCTGGAAATATTAGCCAGAGCAATTAGACAAGAGAGAGAAATAAGAGAAATAAGGACAGGAAAAGAAGAAGTGAAATTATCATTATTTGCTGATGACATGATACTCTACATAGAAGACGTCAAAAACTCCACCAAAAGGCTGATAGATTTCATAACCAAATTCAGTAGCATTCCTGTATACAAAGTCAATACTCAAAAATCAATAGCATTCCTGTACACAAAAGACAAGCAGACTGAGAGAGAAATCAGTGAGACCACACCTTTATGAAAGGATAGCATCTAAAAAAATGAAATACTTAGGAATCATCTAACAAAAGAAGTAAAAGATCTATACAGTGAAAATTACAATACTCTGAAAAAAGAGATCCAGGGGGATTTCAGAAAATGGAAAGATATTCCTTGCTTGTGGATAGGAAGAGCAAGCATTGTGAAAATGGCCATAATCACAAAATTGTTGTACAGATTTAATGCAATCCCCATTAAAATTCCACTAGCATATCTCACAGATCTAGAGAAAACATTTCTAAAATTCATCTGGAACCAGAAGAGGTCTAGAATAGCATAAGGAATCCTGGGAAACAAAGGAAAGGTAGGAGGCATCACAAGCCCTGACTTGAAATTATACTACAAAGCTACTGTGATAAAATCAGCATGGTACTGGCAAAAACAAAACAAAACAAAACAAAACAAAAAACAGACCTGAAGATCAATGGAACAGGTTAGAAGATGCAGACACAGTTACAAATATACTCAGCCACCTTATTTTTGACCCAGGGGCCAAACATGTTCACTGGAAGAAAGATAGCCTCTTTAACAAAAGGTGCTGGAAAAACTGGCTTTTCACATGGCAAAGACTAAAGCTAGACCCATGTCTATCACCATGCACTAAACTAAAGTCAAAATGGATCAAAGATCTAAATATCAAAATGGAAACACTAAATGTACTGGGAGAGAAAGTAGGTAAAACTCTCAAAGACATAGGGGTAGGCAGAGAGTTATGAACAAAAACCAAACTGCATGAGAAATACTTCAAAGAATCAACAACTAGGATCTCATCTTACTGAAAAGTTTCTGCAAATCAACAGAAATCGTCAAGAGAGTGTAAAGAAAATCCACGAATTGGGAAAAGATTTTATGCAACTGCCTCTCAGACAAAGGACTCCTATCTAGAACATATAAAGAATTTTAAAAACTCAGGCCCCTAAAATTCAAAGACCTAATCCAAAAATGGGCATCT
This sequence comes from Dinomys branickii, assembly GCA_004027595.1. Lineage (NCBI taxonomy): Eukaryota > Metazoa > Chordata > Mammalia > Rodentia > Dinomyidae > Dinomys > Dinomys branickii. Next base: position 34,493 of record PVLD010019257.1, on the reverse strand, counting down.
GAGATGAACACACACTTCTCAATGAAGAAATACTAATGGCGAATAAATACATGAAAAAATGTTCAACGTCATTAGTCATTCAAGAAACGCAAATTAAAACCACACTCTGAAGCTCCAGTGGTGCAATCGGTTAGTGCACAGTACTTATAAAACAATACTGAGATTTCATCTCAGCCCACAAAGAATAGCTATCATTAAGAAATCAACCAGCGAGAAACACTGGAGAGGCTGTGAGGGAAAAGGAACACTTCTCCACTGCTGGTGGGAGTGTGGATTGGTGAAACCACTGTGGAAATCAGTTTGGGGTTCCTCACATTGGAAGTCTCACTTAACCCACCTATTCCCTTTCTGGGTATTTCCCCAGACAAATTAAAAACATCATACCACAGTGATATATGTGCACCCATGTTTATAGCAGTGGAATTCATCATAGCTAAATCTTGGAAACAACCCAAATGCCCATCAACTGAGGAATGGATAAAGAAGATGTGGTATTTCTGTACAATGGAGTATTACTCAACCATAAAAAAGATGTTCTCAAGGCTTTTATCAGTAAATAGATGCAACTAGAGACCATACTCATAAGTGAAATAAAGTAGACTCACATGTGTAAACATCACATTGTCTCCCTAGTGTAAGAATATGAAAGAGTAAATACAACCCAAAATGTACAATAGATAATAAGAAAGGGTATGAAACTGTTCAAGGGAAGGAGCAACCGGGATGAGAGAAAGAAGAAAAAGTACTAAGGCAAATTATATATATATATATATATGGTAGTATATATATGTGGGTGGATGGTATAACTGTACTGTTGGTGTCTGATGGTTCCTTGGGAACAGTTAATGTTTAAAAGGTTTTTTTTTCCTACTATTTTGATCACTTTTGCATGCTTGTATCTGGCAATTTGAGCAATTTATGTGACTACAACAATTTGCTGTGTAACAACCACTGGTGAAATCCTACAATCCTGCCTAGTGCCACTGTGTATTGTCTCTAATGTTCTTTTAAATTATTCCTTTCTTATTCTCTTTAATGATTTGATCGGTCTTCTATTCTTACATCTGATAATCTGAGCAACTTCGTTGAAGATAACAATATGTAATATAACAACCACTGTTAATCCCTACTGTTTGGTTTGAAACCCTGTATCATTTCTAATGTCCTTGCTTTGTGCTGTTTGTATTCTGCTTTTGTTGTTTTTATTTTTGTACTATTTTCTTTAAAATAAAAAAAAGTATATGGAAAGAATCTAAATCAGTGCCAAGAAAATATTTTATAACTTTGATAACCTATCAGAAAAGAAGAAAGGTATCAAGTGTTAGTAATCCAGTATACCAATGTAAAAGCTAGAAAAAAAATAGTAAACTAACAACAAATATAAAGAAGCATAAAAAATGGAAATTAGTGGAATAGAAAATGGAGCCAAATGGAAAATAATGGAAAAACTAATTAAACCAAAAACTGACTTTTTAAAAAAGATGAACAAAATTGATAAATTTGTGACTAGGGTGACAGAGAAATTAAGAGAGCAGGTACATATGACCAAAATCGGGAATGAAAATCAGACACCATTAATGAAACTATAGAAATTAAAATGACTACAGCAGAATGTTATGAGCTACTTTATGTCAACAAATTAGACAACCTTAGAAGAAATGGATTACTTTCTAGAAAAAAACTAATTATCAAAATTGATCAAAAAGTAAAAAATCTAAATAAACACGAGAAAAGATTGAGTCAATAACTAAGTCATTTCCCACATCGAAAATTCAATTTTAAAAGATAGAAATAGGCATTTCATGTTTTGGTTTGGAAGACTTTTTTGTTTTGTTTTGACACAGGGTCTCTCTCTGTAGTACAGGCTGGCCTTGAAGTCACTTTGTAGAGCAGGCTGGCCTCAAACTCATGCTGATCCTTGGCTTCCCCAGTGCTGGGGTTACAGATGTGGGCCAGCATGCCTTGCTTGGAAGATTCATTGTTAACATGTATGTTCTCTCCAATTCGGTCTATAGAGCCAACATGATCTTCAAAAGATCAGGGCTCTAATTGCAGAAATCAATAACCTGGTTATATATGTATCAGCCACAAAACTTTATTGCAGGGATCTACACATACATACTTCAGAATAATGCTCTGAACCATTCACTTGACAGCTAGAAACACATCTGAATCTCTTTCCTTAGTATATTTTTTGTTGCCAGGCAAGGCAAAATAAAAAGTATTGCAAGTATGCCACCTTTGCTACCTTCTAGTCCTCAGCTATTCAAACAGTAATTTAGGTGTTTCTGTGGAGAAAGTTTGCAGATGGATGCAATGTCCACTTATTTAAGTTGAAGAGAGATGATGGGAAAAAGTATTAACAGGCTCAACTGACCCAGCTGGAAGACACTAAAACCAGGATAAGGGTTCCCTAAGAAAAGAAATTCAGAATTTGGACAATATTAGCCTGCATGCATGAGTTCCAGCCTGACCATTTGGACTACTTGTCTATATGGTTCAGACTTGCTTAGAAAGTTCCTACAATTGTGTAAGCCAATGTCTTATAATATATCTCTTAAGATGTTGCTTTTCTATTGGTTCTGTTTCTCCTGGTATTACCCCCTCACCTGTGGTCCTGTGACTTTAGTTCCTTCTGGTCATTTCATACTGCAAGCCGCAAATATTAAATGGAAAATTCCAGAAACTATTGGTAAGTTTTAAAGTTTTTTTTTTTACAGTATGTTACTACACTCTATTTTATTATTGGCTATTGTTGTTCATCTTTTACTGTGCCCAATGTATAAGTTAAACTTTATCATATGTAGGGATGTATAGAACAAGACAGTATATATACATATACATACAGTGTTCAGTACTATTTGTGATTTCAGGTATTCCCTGGAGTCTTTACAGATATGCAGACTACTACTGTAATTAATGTACAATCAGTACTTTATATAGAAATGCAAAGGGTCTATATTAAACAGAATACTTTTAGAACAGAATAAATGTGGAGGGCTTACATTGCCTAAGTTCAAAACTTAATATAAAGCTACAGCAATCATGAAAGTTTGATATTGGTGTAAGGATAGGTATGTAGATCCATGAGACAGAATTAATTTCCAAGTTAAGGATCTTATATTTATGGTCAATTGATGATCAAAATATATGTCTACATGAAAACTTGTAAGTATTCACAGCATGATTTTCATAACAGCCCCAAATGAAAACAGCCAGAATATCCATCAGTTGGCAGATGGGTGCACAAAACTATGAAGGAGCTATGGACTGGCGTACTATTCAGCAAGAAAAGAGAAAGGAAAGAAATACAGCTACACGCTATGATATGCGTGAAGCGCGAAAGCATTGTGGTAAGTGAAAGAAGTCAAACACAAAAGACAACAAATTGTATAATTCTACTTATGTGAAGTATCCACAAAAGGCAAACTGACAGAGGCGATGTGAGCCAGTCGTTCCCGAGGCTGGGAGGCAGTGCAGTGTCACTGCCTGTGGGCTGAAGAAAGAGGCAGAGGACACGCTCTCAAGAAACAGTCATGGATATGCTCTCAAATTGAACTGTCCTGATGGATGTCAACAATATCAGGACTCCCAGTGGATCTTTATGGCACATGAGTTATTCTTCAGTAAAGTTGCTTCAGAAAAATGAACTGAATAATTTCAGGGCTTCAGAGAACAACAACAAATTTCCCAGGGAGCAGATTTGAAGTGACCACCGAAGACATTGCTAAGGGCACTTTTATGTACAAATCCAGCATCTTTTACATACATATAGAGGTCCATACCACAAAAGCTGGGGAGTGTGGCCATCTCTAGGAATTCTTTTCTTTTTCAGGACATAACTGTATTTTTTCTCAATGCCATGAGAATATGTAAGCATGCATTAAATCCTTGATTCAGGAAAAATTACTTTGCAATATAATTTTACAATTTTCAGCTTAATGAGTCACGCACCACATTTTTTATAAGTTCCAAGTGTAGAAATGTTTAAAGCAATGCAAAGAATCATAAATCAGAAGACAAATATAGAAACCCATAGTCTTAGAGGCTTCAGTTAATTACTGCACCAGCCATTTGACTTTTCTTGGCAGAAAAACTTCCTGGGACAAATTCAAATCCTTGACTCCAACCAGTCTCCTCAGAAATATGGCCTTGATTATCTTCCAGATAGATAAAGGAACAAAACAATTCACGCACTTCATATGAACTATAAAAATCCAAGATAAAAAGACTAGGAAAACCGAAGGCATAATGTCACACTATTTACCAATGACATATATTTAATCAGTAAATGGGAAAGAGTTCGCTAAGGGGCAAGAGTATTAGATGTGAAATCATATTTTGTTTGGTTTTGTTTTTAAGTAGTATCAAGTTATAAAGTTTGAAAGCATAGAATCTGGGTCATAGGGTTTGGGCAGGAAACTAAGGAGTTCTGTAAAAGCAGCTTCTCTGCTTCTTTCTCCAGTAAAAGGGCCCTGATTTTCATTCACATTCTAATATTTGGAGGCACTTTGCAAACTAGTTAGTTATAGCACCCCTATACTTACCATCTGTCTTTGTTAGATATCTAAATCATATGATCACCCTTTTATTACTGTAAAATCTTTCGCCTATATTTTGACCTAGGGTTTCTGAGGCAGATCACAGTTTAAGGCTTGTGCTCAGACTCTTCTACTTTGCAAATCTCAGTCGTGCCAGCATCTCGTTCCCACTCCAGGTAATAGTGCTCAGCTGTCCCGTGAAGGGAAACAACCATTGATGCTGGAAGCTCTTTGGATTCAGAGGCCCACTTGCTGTGATCTCTATGGTGATAGGACCAGGCGGCCTGTGTTTTAGGCAAGCAGGGAAATATTAGATATTCCAGAGGCAGAAGCATTCTCTCATTCTAAATTGTATAGAGAAAATTTGGCCCTGTCTGATACTGAGATTACTGCCTTCGGTGGCATGTAAAAGAGTCTCTCAGATTTAGATTTTTAAACTCTTCTGAAATGGTTATAGATGAAACTTGCTTATCATTGTACTTACTGAATTTCATTTCAGGGTTGTTGTGTTTGTCAGTGGGTGGCCGCACACCACAGCTGACTTCCCCAGCTATCAGAGGCGTCCAGCCTGGTGCTCTGTCTTTTCCTCTGCCCCCCAACATTATCGCTCTCCAGCCAGAGGAGGACTCTGTGGGCTGTCAGCAACCCCCATAGTCAGGTTAAGCCAGTAACAGCAGTGTGAAACTTGCTGCAAATAGACAACACCTGCCCTTCTCCTGACCAACCTGCCATCACCCTGACAGTATCTTCTATGCGCCTCATTTCTAAAAAGGCATGCGCTGATCTCAAATTTCTGAGTAGCTAAGAAATCCATTTGAGGTGAGATGTGGTGAGCAGAGGGTGCTGTTATCAGGGATAGCAATTTCATCCACTGGGCATCCACTGGGCCATTTGTAGGACAGTTTTACAACCCAAGGAGAGAAATAAGGTTCATTCTTCAGGTCCATTGCTGGAGCAGATATGCTGAAATGATTCAGTCTTCATTTTCAGCTTTTATCAGAGACAATTAGATGGCTGAGTCTCAATCTCATCAGCTAAGTTATAAAGAAAATAGAGAAAAATTCCTTTAATTCAATTTACTTAAAACATGAAGTAAAACTTGTGTTCTCATCCCCCATATGCAAAAAGCATTCTCAACTTTTGGTTTAAAAACAGGGAATGATTTTAATTGTTGCCCTCATTAACTCAGTAGTTATGTAGAACAACATTGAAAGACTGTGTTCTGGTTGGCTGAGATTTTTGGCTCAAGTCTTCACGACTGGTTGTCGATGTAGTGCCCTGTCTGACTTTGGAGCGTCACGTGATGTACACTGTTTGCATTCAGAAGTTGTATTGGTAGTCAGTTTTATAAGCCATCCCTAAATAATTAAAAAGAAAGCATAACAGAATAATGTGTTGTATATTTAAAAATTACTAAGACAGTAGGTTTCTAATGTTTTCACCACAAAAGATAAGTTTATGAGGTGATGCATTAATTAGCTTGATTTAATTGTTATTTAACAAAAGCTGTATGTAACTATCACATTGTAGTCCAGTTATACACTATGTACAATTATTACTTGTCAGTTAAAAATAAAATTTTAAAAAACCATGTTCCCTGTACAGAACATTTATTTATCTATGAATTCAGGGTTACTATTTAAATTATTTAAAGCTCCATACCCTTTTTATTACCTACTTAACCCGTCAGAAACTGAACGTGATATATAAAAGTTTCCACTATAATTGCCTCTGACAATCTCCTTTTACAAAAGGGTTTGTTTTGTATGTTTTTGGTTCATTCTATGTACATTTCTCAGATCATCTTATGTCTTTTGTGTGGAGATGCTTCATCGCAAAATAATTTTCCGACCATAGTCCAAGTCTGGCTTGACATCGACATGGCCTGGTTTTGGTATTTCTTCCTTTGCTTTTAATTTGTCTTTGCCTGATGTGAGACAAACACATCTTGAAAATTCTGTAGTCCCGTATTGGGACCATTTCCTCACGACTTTATTACCTAACCTAGGATTTCCCAAAGGCCTCACCCTCCAAAAGCTGTCAGATAGGGGACAGAGGTTCCGTGTATGAATTTGGGGGTGATGGCATTTAACATGAAGTTCCCAAAAGCCCAGTCTTGGTCAGTCACAGTTCATGTGCTTCTCTCAGGGCAGATACCTTCATTCCATTGAACAGCTGCAAAAATCTTAACTCTTTCCACCATCAACTCTAAGGTCTACAGTCTCATCTAAATAAGAATATGGATGAGATACGAGATGTCCTGAGGCAAAATTCTTTAACATCTGTGAACCTGTGAAACCAGACAGGCTGTGTGCTTCCAAAGGACAACGATGGGACCATAGGATGGACACAGGCTAGACGTCCCCATTCTAGAATGGAGAAATGAAAGAGACCACAGGTCCCAGCCAAATCCAAACCATAGCAGGGGAAATATCAGCTCATAGTAAGGATGAAGAATCATCCTCTTGGCTGGATATGCTGTGTATTCCAACACTCTGGGAGGCTGAGGCAGGAGGGTCACATGTTTGTGCATAGCCTGGGTAACTAAGTGATTTAATGAGACCCTGTCTCAGAATAAAAAAATAAAAAGAGAATAAAAAGAAAAAGGGGTTCAGTGGAAAGGCCCTAGATTTAATCTCAGTACCACCAAAATAAATAAATACATACATACATACATACATACATAAATAGAATCATCTTCTTTTGTTAGACGCTCTGTTCCTGAGATCCACTAGGACAAGAATTCCACCTTACGGCTCTGCAGGCCAAAAATTGCTACCCACATGTCTTCCCAAGGCTGTGCTATCGGGCCTGTTAAATCTGAGATGAGGGCTCCGGGTTCTGAGGTTATGAAGGCAGCCCTGATGATTTCAGAATCACCGAGCGGAGTCATTATGTCCTTGCCTTAAAGAATAGGTCTCATTTCCACTTCTCAGCAAAAGCACAAATGGCCAATAAGTGCGTGAAATAATGTTCAACTCTGCAGGCCACTAGAGGAATTCAAATTAAAAGAGCACTGAGATTTCACCTTACTTCGGAAAGACGGCTATCATCAAGAGATCGAATGATAACAAATGTTGGAGAGGATGAGGGGGCAAAGGAACGCTTCTAAATTGTTGGGAATGTGAACTGCAATCACTGTGGAGATTCCCCAAAAACTAAGAACAGAAATTCCATTTGACTCAGCTATTCCCCTTCTACAAGGTTTTCCTGAAAGTGTTAATGACAATATATTACAGTGACACATTTATATTCATGTTCATAGCAGCATACTTCATAATGGCAAAATCTTGCAAGTGGCCTATATGCCCTTCAAGAGATCAATGGATAAAGGAGATATAGTCTTTGTACATAGTTGAGTACTACTCTGCTGTTAAAGATAAATTAGAGTCATTTGTGGGAAAATGGTTGCACTTTGAGACTGTAATGTTAAGTAAAAGAAATCAGACACACAAATTTAAGTATTATTATGATTTTTCTTATAAACCCAAAATACAAATAAATTAAAGTGAAATAAAAGAAATAAATTAGAAATAAATTGAAATAAATTAGAGTGAAATAAAAGACAGATAATAGCAAACAGGGAGACAGATCTTTTGCAAATGGGGAGAAGACTAGAGATAGAAAGGTTGGGGAGGGGGAAGGGAGGGGAGGCGTAAAAGTTAGTAAGATGTGCTATATACATGAACCACCTCCCTGAAATGAATGCAATCATTATATACTGTGAATATATATTAATAAAAATAAAAACTTTAAAAATTATTATTTAAAAAATAAAGCTTCATGATACTTTTGAAAATGTTTATAATAAAACTGTTTAGCATTTATTTTCTAATACCAACAGAATATTTTTGTTCAAGTTCAATCATTTACATTTATCTAAATGAGCCCCTGATTGTTATGCATGTCATCTTGCTTTATATTCATGATCTCAAGGAGATGGTTTTCAATTTTCACCTGTTATACATGATTTTTATCTTCTTTTAAGATGCATTTAAGCCCTGGGCATGGTGGCACACACCTGTGATCCCAGCACTTGGGAGACTGAGGCAGGAGGATTGCTGAGAGTTTGAGACCGGGCTGGGCGACATAGCGAGTTCCAGGTCAGCCTGAACTGCACAGTGAGGGTGAAGGTGTGGATGAGCGAATTAGAGAGGGAGCTGGAGGAGAGGGAGAGGGAGGAGAACAAACTACAACTAGTCATATTAAACAAGTACAATTTTCTTTCCAGTGCATTAAAAGTTTTGTTGTAAATTAACATTGAATTTTGTCAAGTGCTTTGTGGGAAAGTTTTACATTATAAATTCTTCCACAGGTATATAAAAATTTGTACTTTCTATTTCATTTCTTGTCAGTTTGCAAAGTTGTATTTTTCTGTGTCTGTTACATAAAAGTATTTAAACTTACTTTCACAAATAGCATTTGTTCACTCTATTCTTTGCATGTATAAATATATATCTGTAAATGCGCAGACATATTTCACTTTCCTTTAACATATACTACAGCGTTTGATGAGTTTGACTTCCACTTTCCTTTTTCTCTCAGCTTAATTTTGATCAACATAATTTAAAATGTTTCCCATTTTATTGTTATTGATATTATATTGTTGAATTAGTATATTTAGATCTCGTGTCTGTTTTCATAATGATGTGTAATATTTGCATGTATCTACCATGTTTATAAGTTTAGACCTCATTTTGTTTCCATCCTTCCCCCTATTCTTCCAGTTGCATATTATAAGATTTTGGTTGTTGTGTATTTGAAAATATCTCTGCTTTATTTCTACTCTAATATAGATTTGGGTATAGAATTCTCGGCTGCAAATTTCCCTTTTAATATCACAAAATTTGGTCTGACTTATGAGACCGAAAAGAAATTTGGTAAAAGAACATGCTTTTCAATTTTGTTGTTAATGCTTGTGTTGACAATTGTAAAATATTTTTCTGTTTTGGTCAATGAACTATGAGAATGTGATTTCCTTCTTATTGATTTTCTTAGTATGCTGGAAATTCTTCATCTTTTAATTTATGTTCCTTCATGTCAGTTAAATTTGCTTTTTAAAATATCCTTAATAATTGCTTCATGCTTTTTTTTCTGGTGGATTCTAATGAGCACTGCTTACCTGTTTCCTGATCTGCATTCATTGCCCAGTGTAACTATGAAAGTTTTTTGCATATTTTCCATTTCCATTTTCATTTTCTCTGCATTGTCCAAAGATAAAATTCCTGTCTGCATCACTTCTTCCGTGTTAGTGATGCTAGTGCATGGGGTGCAGCCTGTTGCATCTCCTTTTCAATTCCTCCCAGTCTCCATTTCAGTGACTTTGGAAGGAACATGTGCCTGCGTCCTTGCTCTATTATCTGCTACCTGCCAGAAAACCTCGCCAGATGAAGAAGCCTCTCTTATCAGCTTTCACCAGTTTTGTTCAACATCATGTAAATTACTCAATAGCAACTACTGAATATCATTGGCTTAAACTGTTGAAATGTGTTCCAAAAGAGTAATGTGTTTCATAATTCTGTTTCTCTCTGCAGTATATCTAGGCAAAACTCCTGGAGGTTTGTAGCTCACAAAAGATTCATTCGCATTTTTCTACGACTGAGGTGAAATTTATTTCATATTCCTATCCCACACATTCTGCTCTGGGTGGCTATGAGGATTTGAGGAGAGATTTAATATTGTTGTATCTGGTGACCACCACAGGCATGTCTTTCTCTTTTTTTTTTCCTTTGCATAGTGGTGATTTATAATGAAACTTTTTCTTGGTGTTTTCATTTAACCCCTACTGCCTCCATGGCATCCCTGAGTGAATAATTTGTTATTACTCAACAACTTTCTGTCTGGCTTTCTTCTTTAGACACATCTGACACTTTCAGTATTATAAATTAACACTCTCATTAGTTAATTCAAGATGATCATGAAGTCAAATGTAAACATTTCCTTCAGATCATCCATGAACATTGTATCAGCAATGCTAGGATTCAGAAAGGAGGAAGAATAACAAAGAATGTCCAGGAAAGCCTTGAAGGACTTTGAAAGCCATAAAATCCTAGACTTTAAAGGGTCCTTAACAATAATTCAAGTCAATTTCCTTATTTTACAGATGGCAAAACTGAGGTGGGAAAAGTAAAAGTGACTTGCCTAAGTATGTGAAGGGTGTACTTTGAACAGAAACAGAACTAAGCCTGGGTGCAGGAGGACACACATTTATTGGTCTAACGTTACATTTTTCTTCTTGCAAAACCTCTACCTTTTACAGAATTCTTTTTATTGCATTCTACTGGGACCTGTAAACCATATTTGTCTGTTCCCATGTGCATAACCATATGCACTAGTCAGTATCTTTCCATGGATTTTAAAAAAGTTTGACCTCAGGGAAGAGAGCAGAGAGTCTCTGTTAGCAAAGTAGGAAAGAGTTGAGCTGCAAAATGTTGTTTCCATCATTACGTGGAAAACTTGATGGGACTGAAGCTGAACCATCAAGAATATCAGGTGATGTCAGGTCTTGACGTGGTATGGAAGCCAGGCTCCAGATAGGTCATGGTCATTTAGATTCTACTTTTAACTTAGTTTGGATATTGTTATGGTTTGTGTCTAGATGTCACCCAAAAGCTGCATATAGTCCTGGGGTGGGCTTTTAGAGTTTATGATTGATCTGTGATCCAGTGCTGAGTTTATGGGTGTGAGTGTTATATGCCTCCCCATAGATAGTTTGCATATGTAAGGGAGAAAAAGAGGCTGCTCGTTGCCACTCCTACCTTTTGCTCTTGTTGCTTTTACTGTTTGCTGCTGCCATGAACTGCTGCCCTCTGCCATGTGCCACTCTGCCTTGGAGCCAGCCAAGTATGGACTGAAACTTCCACAAACTGTAAGCTAAACAAACCTTTCCTTCCTTAATTCTGGGTGTCAGGTATTTTTTTCTCAGCAACAAGAGAAAAGTAACTAAGACAGGTGTCAAAGTTCAACAAATATCCTTCTGGCCTAAGCCGAAGTGAATTATTATGTTAGTTATGATCAGAAGAATTCTGTCCAGTATATGTGCCTTTATGAATAGGTAGAAATTGAACAGATGGAGGAAGTCAGGGAGGGAATTCCAGGCAAGAAAGAAGTTGAGCCAAGGTTTGAAGGCCAAAATGTCATACTCTGTTCTGACAGCTTGGTAGAATTAACACCTCGGCAGGTCAAGGATGAAAAGCAGTAGAGAGTAGGAAGAGCACACAGAATTAGTTCCCTGGAGTTGGAACTTCTGGGTTTCTCACCAGGAGGAGCTCTGAGAGAGATGGTAAGACGGTGTCATATAGGGTTACCTCATAGCTTGCTTAAAAATATTTCCAGGTATACAATCTTCCTTGTAGTGCCAAATTCCAGTGGCAAGCCAGAGCAGACAAATACCACACATTTTTCTTATCTAGCTCAACCATAAATTTCCTACTGACTTTAAAAGCAGCTCATTCACAGAGGATGTGAAGCAAAAAAAAGAAAGCATTCACTGTAATTACGATTGCAAAATTTCCTCAGTATTGTCTTAGTTTTGGTGGTGTGAGTATTACTGATGGATTGCCCTTTCAGGTTTGGGAAAATGTATTAGCAAGCTTTAAACTATGCTTGTCTCCTGAATGCATACCCCTTCTATAACTTCATCTCCTTGTGGTATTTCAATTATTTATTTTGAGATCTTCAGCTTATCAGTTATATTTTCCATCTTCTCATTTGAGGGCATTGTGCCTATATTTTACTGCAAACTTTACCACACACAGTTTAATGGATTTCTGTGTGAAGTTCCTGTCAAGAGAGGAGGAAGTTACTGATCAATGTAAGCCAGTCAAAATTGGGACCCTAGTGTTAGATACTAAGAGTGGGTGAAAGCTCATCTCAGTTGAGCTGTCAAAGCCCAGCTATTTCTTTAAAATTATTCAGCAGTAAATGTTGGCCATGAGGCTTTGGAAGGAATTGGCAAGCTTGGAGATTCATGATGTGTTAGAATCATGTCACCTTCTGTTCAGTCGTTGTCCCATTTGTGCTCGTGAGTGCTTTAGAGCAGGCATTTTAGTAAGAAACTTGGTTTTCCTTTTTGCCACAAAATGAGACTGAAACTGTTTGGCCTGTTTTCTACCTGTATTAGAAGAATGACTGAGGATAGTGTTTTCTGAAATGAGAGTTATTCTAGCATGAGTCATAGAAGTGAACTTGGCAGCCACAGTGCGCATCCCACAGCCCATCAAGAACTGTCCCTGGTTGTACTTCAGGGGGAAACACCAGTCTTTGGGAGGTGACCTGCCTTGTGATAGTTGTCTGGTGTCATCTTCTCTTCAAGCTGCTTCCTGGAGTGTCTTTTTCTCAAATTTGCTGTTAATGTGTTTGTTCTGTGCTCTCCTTTGTAGCCATGCCCCCTTAGTGCCCTGAGTGTGCTGTTCACATCAGGAACAAAAGAGGAAAGAAACTTGGAGTCAGCCAGGCGTTGTGGCACAATAGGAAAAAGCAATACTCAGATTTTCAAAGCCACTCACAGTGCCTGATCAAAAGTAAATGGTTGTTCAGAAGCATGGCTACAACTGAAATCTTAGGATGACAAAAGTGTAAGGAAGATCACAAAAGCAGAGCAAAAAAAAATTAAACGTGATCTGCTAGATGTTAAAGTTTGTTCAATGGCTTTGCTTCTTGGAACTCTGAGGACTTGTTTTTCATTGAAGAAAATTCAGCGAAGTTTACAGTGTGTGTGATAAGTTCTGAATAAAGTTGTCCTAAGAATAAAGAGAAGAAAACTTAGTCATTTTCTTATTGCTGATACTCACTATTCAACACCATCAAATGAAAGGAGAGGTTTATTTCAGCTCATGTGTTTTAGAGGTTTTGATCTGTAAGTGGCTAGCACCAGGGCACACGTAGAGGGGAAGGGACTTTTCACTGAGAACAGCTGGTCATGTCATGGTCACTAGAAAGCAGAGACAGTGAGGAGATGAACCAGGGAGGGAGTTACATACTTCCAGGATGCACGCCCAGTGACTCCTCTCTTTGGACCACACCTAGCCTCTTACTAGCAAGTCAGCTATATTGCTCCCATGATTTAATCTCCTTCCAAAACCCCACCTACGAGAATGTGAGGGTCTCGGGGGATATCTAGATGTAAACGGTAACAGAGCAGTAGCCTCCAAAAGATTTTAATACTTCTTCAGCCATTATTAATAAATTAAGAAGATATATCTAGAGGAGCCGAACTGATGCCAGTGTGTGCCATTTCGAGTCCTCTGGGATGGAGTGAGCAGTGACAAACATTCCTTTGGGGTAGCACCTGTACAGGATAAAAGGAGAGGGAGTAGGCATAGACAGGGCCTTCACACTCTGATGCTGGTCTGCTACCTGTGAAACAAGGAAGGAAAGAAGTTTTCATAGGATAAGCCTCAATGCTGGCACCATTCTGGCAGTCATAATGCAATGCAAAGCATCATAAAAATTCCCAGTAGAAGAAACTCATATTGAGCAAAAATGGCCCAGATCTGCTAGTCCATCCACGCTGAGCGTCCAGCTGGGCCTACATATGCCCTGGACTCAAAGAGCATAGTAGCTCATAAAGACACACTTCTATAAGGGCCTCATAGGAAATCTTAGATTCTTCCTGTAGGGTGTTAAAGTTCATTATATGTATTTTATAGCAGGTATGTTATAGTAAACTTTGGATAACAATGTTGTCAGAGAGATAGGAAGATATCAAAAGGAGTACTGAGGCTGGCATGTGTCTTGGCCACTTTTTCACTGGGGGGACACAGCGCCCAACACCCACAATTTAAAGGAGGAGAGCTTTATTTTGGTTCATATTTTCCAACCGTGGTCTGCTGGCTCTATAGGAAAGGCACAGTCTGGTGGAGACAAGCTACTTACGTCAAGGTAGCCAGGAAGGAGAGGTAAAGGAAGGAGCCAGGGACAGAGATACACTCTTCTAGGCCAAGCTTCCCATGACCTGCCGCTTACCAGGGCCCACATCTTAACAGCCAGTCAGCACTCCCGTAATCCAATCATCTATTTATATATATATTTTTTATTTTAAGGAGAAAAGAACAAAAGCAATTTACAAATACAAAGTCATAAACAAAAAAAACAATGAAAACAATACAGAATTTCAAACAAGGAGATAGGAAATTAACAATTGTTGTTCTCTTACGTATTGATATCTTCAAAGTGGTTACTCAGATAACCACATATAGGCATGTAAGATTGATCAAACACTTACACATTAACCATTCCTTTAATCCAATCACTTTCTGTGAGCCCGCCTCTCTGCTCAGGAGGTTTGGGGGGTCATTCCCAATCCAAACCACTGCATCTGGTCTTAGTCACTCCTGACTGGGGAGACACAATACCCAAAATCCACAAATTAAAGAAAGAGAGGTTTATTTTGGCTCCTGGTTATAGCTCATAGTTGGCCAGCTGCAAGGCAGGAAGGGCATAGTGGAAGGATCTACTGCAGATATATATGTATACTTTTTTTTCACCTCGTAGCCCCAGTGACCTGACTCTTCTGACCAGGCCTCACCTCCCAACAGCACATCTTGCCACTGACCTCACTGGTGTGTGAACTGACTGATCTGTACAGAAACCCCTTGATCCAATTACCTTTTTAAAGTCCCACTTCTGTGCATAGGAGTCTTTCAGAGACATTGTTGATCTAAGCCATGACAGCATGAGAAGAAAAGAAGGTAGGTGTCAAGTAATTAAAAATATTCCATAAAACTGAGGAATTCACTTCTAGATATAATGATGGGGTTTGTGAGTGAGACCAAAAGTTTCCCTGACAACAACTACGAAAACCAAGAGAAGAGCAAAAGCAAAAACTGTTGTTTGAAGGAACCGGGAGCTGCAAGGCAGCCAGGATTTGAAAGACCAAGAAAAGAAGGAATAGAATTTTGCTATCATAAGACGGATATTCCACATGCTGCTTTCCCTCTAGGGTCATTTTTTTCAATTCTTGGAAGAGAGAGAGAGAAAGAGAGAGAGAGGAGTTAGTGGAATTATAGGCAACCTCACAGAAGGGACTGACAAATTGTAGCCTGGGCCTGGTAAAGCAGCCGGGTGTTGAAAGGCCAAGATCTCAGAGAGAAAGCAGGGCTGACAAGCAAGTACACATGTGGCACCACCCTTCCCCGTGAGGCTTCTTCTAATTGTTAAACCTGGCAAGTGAGAGATTGTGAAGCTGAACAAAAAGCTGTAAAGCCTACAAAGTACAGTGAAGCAACCCCCATCCTGCAATGCTAAGGGGGTAAAAATTGTGATCCAAGAACTTCCAAAAATGTGGTAGTAGGTAAATACTGCAGGCTTTTAGTGGGTTACATCCTAAGGGCTAAGTAGACTAAGCCTCTAAAGAAAGCAACAGTGACCTGATCATTATTTCATAAATTCTCCGTGGAAGAAGACTATATTGTGATTGCAAGTTTTTGGCATTCATTTAGAAATTGCCATTTACATCGAGGAACAGAAAAGGAGAATCACAGACAATATATATGGATTTGTGGATGCCCAAGCTATGTAATTAGTCATATATTTTCTGTTAAGAATTGTGATTAATATGTCTAAGAAAATATATTATAAGATCAAAAATTTCATCAGGTAATGGGAGCTTATAAAAAAAGGGATAAGGTAGAAATTTGAGAATTGAAATGTTTAATAGCCATAATAAAGTACTCTATCAGGAAGATATAGTTGAAAGGATGAACAAATTGTAAGAGATGATGATAAAAATATATAAACTAAGTGAGGAGGATGAAAGACGTGCAATGTCTAATATATGTGTAATTGGAATCCAGAATAAAAGGAGAGGGGGGGGAACTTCGAAGAGGCTGGATAATAATGTTCTCAAACTGATGAAAGTATAAACATCAAGCTATACAATCAGAAACAACCAGGAGAAATACAAAGAAAATTGCAACAAGATCCATGATAGTAAAACTGTGAAAGCTAAAGATAAAAAATCTAAGAAGAAGCCACAGGGTAAAAGGAATACAGTGATAGCCCAGGCCTTGGGGTTATACAGTGGTTCACAAATGCTTTTGTTTGCAAACAATGTGGTTCATAAACAGAAGTGTTTGGCAAATTTTTGTTTTTGTTTGCAAAGTTTGCATCGGGGGATACAACTTGTGTGGCCATATTTTCCTAACGTGCAAAACAAATTAAGTTCTTAAACTGAGGTACCACTGTATATAATCTCCAAAAGAGAAAAAACAAAACTAGTGGAAAATTTCTAAAAAAATGTTGGAAAAAAATTACATCTACATGAGCAGAAAGTTAAAAAAGGACCAATCTAGAATTTTCTATCTAGTGAACATATTCTTATAAAATAAACACTGTCTAAGACAAATAAACATGAATAGAGATTTTATAAGCATACATACACTAAACAAATATTAAATCAACTTCTCACACAGAAAGAATATGACTCTAAGTGAAAACAAATTATTAAAAGGAATTAATAGCAAGCATACAGGTACCTGGTAGCCATACCAGCTGCCTCCTGGCATGATCAAAAAGAACTTCACCATATCCTGTTGTCTTACTCTTGGGCCAGCTGGAGCTACCCAGATATGCAGAGCTGTAAATCTGTCACCTTTGAGTAACTGCTTTTATTTTGCTTCTATAACTTAGCTTGCTTGCCTTTTCCTACCACAGCATCTACACAAGGCTCTCATACCCCAGGCTCGGGGCTCAGACTTTGAAGCGCTGGACTCCTGTGAGCCTGCTAGCATAATAAAGCTTGGTTCCCTCCGCTTCTCCAAGTGCTGCTGGGTTTCTTCACCTCTGGAAGACCTAAAATTGTTGTAGCAGAACAGTAAGAGTCTTCATTAGTTTGACTAAAAAAAATTGCAGTAAAAATCAAATATTATGTTGCCACATACATGATCAATATGTGCAAATCTATTCCCAGAACAACATAAAATAAAAAACTAAAATTAAAAATATTATAAAATATTTATGGAAATATTATTCAAATAATAGTATAAAAACACAGTCTTCTGAATACATTAATGAAAACACAAAAAGACTTTTTACAATGAAAATTCAAAAATATTATTGTCATTAAAGAAAACATAAGAGTATTTTTTCTTATTGATAATTTTATCTTATTTAGCATATTTTTGTTTTTAAATGATACATAGGAATTGTTAATGTTTATGAAATATGGGGTAAAATTTAGATATATACATATAATGTGTAATGATCAGATCAGGATAATTGACATGTGCATCACCTCAGACATTTATTGTTTCTTTGTGTTAGGAAGGAACATTCAAAATTCTCCCTACCAGCTATTTTTAAATAATTAGTTAGTTGTTATCTAAATAAATGAGAAACATAGCATATTCATGTCTTGGTGGATTTACTATGGCTAATACGGTAGTTATTCCATTCCTTTAATGACCCGTAGATTTCTAACAATGGCAACTAAAATTCTACCATTTTAATTTTTTGCCAAACTGAGAAACTGATTCTCAGATTTATTTGGAAATACTAAAGGTAGCCAATGACAATATTGAAGATGTACTTGTACGTGCAGATGTCAAAACTTATTATTAAGCTAGAATAACTAGGACAATGTAGAACTTGTGAAATGATAGAGCAGATGGATTAAAAGAATAGAAAACAGACACACATACACACAAGTATGTTAACAAAAGTAATGTTGCATATTGTGAAGGAAAAACAGGTTTTTCAACAACTGGTTTAGAGTCAACTGTGTGTTCATAGCGGAAAAAGACTTGGCCCCCATCTCACATCACATGCAAAAATTAACATAAGCAGATTATTGGTGGAAATGTGAAAATTAATAGCACTAAAGTTTCTTGAAGTAAATGGAGAGTAATCTTCCTGACAGTGGAATAGGCAAAGATGACTGAAATAGCACACATATGTCACCAAACATAAAGGAAAAAGTAAAGAGGACATTAAAATCAAGAACTTTCTATTATTAAAAGTCACTACTGAGAGACTAAAAGGCAAGCATAGCATAGTTTCAAATCATAATTTACATATAACTCATTCAAAGTACACTGAAAAATTCCTAAAAATAAATAATAAAAAGACACACAAACACAAATCAATAAAAAAAGCAGAAAAAACTTTTAAAAGATGCTTCACAATAGCAAACACTAAGCAGCCAATAAACATATGAAAAGGTATTTAGTGTACAAGATAGTGCAAGTGAAAACCATTAGAAACCTTTCAGGGTAGGTAAACTTAAAAATGCAAACCATGTCATGTGCTGGCAAGGACACAGTGTTGTGGACACCTTTGAAAATACATTGATATGGTGCATTGGAAAACTGACTCAGAAATGGGCACATCTTACCACCCAGCAATTCTACTCTTGAATAGGATATATATGGGCTGGCACCAAAACACATGTATGACACATACCAGAATGTTCATAGATGTGCTATCTGCAATATCCCTGTTATGGTCTGTGTTTATATGTCTCCCCTGAAGCCTCATGTGATCATAGGTGGGGCTTTTTTAGAGGTGGCTGAACCTAAAGTATGTGGTGCTGGAATTGATTCATAGTGCGCTGCACCTAGGATTAAAGTGCTCTAGGATTAAGGGTATGAATGCTACCCACTCTGAGTAGCCTGGATAAGAGATAAGGGACAGAAAGAGCTGTGGTGGTCCCTGTTGCTTTGCTACCTTTTGCCTGCTACAAACTGTTTCTCCTCTACGATGCCGCTTTGCCATGCCACCCTGCCTTGGAGCCAACTGACTATGGACTGCAAATTCTACAAACTGTGAGCCAAATAAATCTTTTTCCCTTTAACTTAGGGTGTCAGGTATTTTGTCTCAGCAATAGGAGAAAAGATACCCCCCCACACACACACTGAAAGCAATTCAAATGTCCTTTCAGAGCAAAAAGAATAAAATATTTGTGATATGTTAATTCAGTTGAATACTGTATCACACCAAGAGTGATACATCAACAAAATGGATGCAGGTCATAAACAGAACTGTGAGTAATACAACCCAGGCACAAAAGGGTACGTACATAAACATTAAAACTAAGATGAATCAATTGCAATAAATGGCACAAAAGTGGTTACCTCAAAAGAAGTTGTGAGTGGGAGTGGACCTCAGGCTTCTGGGAGACAGTGTTCTACTTCTTAACCCTTGGGGACCCATGGAGCTGTTCATTGTGAAAATGCAGTGAGATGCAGTTGTATGTTTTGTTTACATTTCCACATGCATTGTTATGTTTCAATAAATGTTTACTTAAACTGTTCCACATGATCAGTTTCCTGTGGAATTTGTGGCCTTTGTGATTGACAATATAAAGAAGGAGACTGTTTTTTGAGGCAGCCTGCTACTGAATTATGTTTCAGTGCTTGAAGGGGTCTTAAAGTTGTTTAGTCCTAATTCCTCTCCTTCTCAAATTAGTTAAAACTGGAAACCTACCATCACCCTAGGCAATATTTAAACCTCTTCTTTTAGAAGTTTATTCATGATTAAAGGGTATGTGAGAAAATATGCCTTTTCAAAAATCCAAATGATATATTCTGTTCTGATTTTTTTTATCTACTACATTAGGGTTTAGGTGACCCTTGGTTATTTCCTCAAAAGATAAGAATGTATTATAAGGGTATTAGATAATGTTTTTAGAATAAGCGTGTGTTCCCCAAGGGAGTTCTGTGAGAGTGCATCTTTCCTGGGACTCACACACTCAATGCTCTTTCATGGTTAGTGTGTTTGTGAAACATCATGAACTTTAATATTTGGTAAGGCCTCACTAGTGCAAATCCATATTTTGCTCATGTCTTCAGATTGCCTTAGAGAAAGCATTATCAGGTAGTAATTTTACTCCGATCTTCTTTTTTTTTTTTGAGATAGAGTCTCACTCTATAGTACAGGCTGGTCTTAAACTTGCTTATGTAGCCCAGGCTGGCCTCAAACTTACGGGGATCCTCCCAAGTGCTGGGATTACAGGTGTGTGCCACCATGCCTGGCTATTCTGATTTTTTAAATACAAGGGCAAGCCAGCCTTCCAAGAACAGAAAAACTTGAGAAACATATATAGGTAATGTGTCAATAGTGTGCATAGGACCATTTCTGGGCCAGAGGCATCAATAGTACATTGGTACTTGTTAAAAATGTAAATTCCTGGATCCCACCCAAAACCTACTGAGACAGAAACCCTGGACTGGGCCCCACAGTCTATGTCTTAACAAGATCTCTAGGTATTTCTGACGTATGCTGAAGTTTGAGAACCACTGATATACAGAAACTCTGTGGCAGAACAAACAAGGTCTTTGGAGTTCAACTCAATCCTTGTTTTGCCATTTTCTAGTTGGGTGATCTCTGATATGTGCCCTGATTTTGTGAATATCTGGTGCTCTTGACAGTAAATGGGAAGAAATATCATTATAATTAATCAGAATCAAAAGGAAGTTTCACACATAGCACTGGTAATATACCTGTCAGTAGTACTAGTAATAACAATAAACCTACTGTTTATAGTATTAGTTTTTATTAATTATGTAATAAGTAATGTAAGATTTGGAAATCTAGTTTTTACTGGATAATATAATTGTTCTTGGGTCATGTGATATAACGAAACAGTATTAGTTTCATTTGTTTAATTATGAAGCACATTTAAACACAACCTTGGCTTTTTTAATTCCTGGGTTTTTTGCCATGCTGCAGCTTAATCTGACAAGATTCTGTCTTGTGCAGGACAAACAGCACATCTTGGGACTTTGAAGATGATACTGTCAAATAAGAAGCAAAAGCAATTCTTCAAAGGAAGTTGTTGAGCAGACATCAAAAACATTTTTTCTTCACCTATATTTGTGACTTCTTTCAAGTTTTAGCAGCTCTAAGGAGAAAGAGTTGCCAAATCTCTGTTGCTCGATTATCAGGCATTCTCGTGGCTGGTAAATGGCTCTCCATTGAGGGAACCCCCTGCCTGGAAACAGAGATCCAAAGGAAACGCCTGGCTCCTGTCCTCCTCTTGGCCTGAGAGAAATACATTCAGCTTCACGCTCAGGAACACGTGCTAGCAACATGGTGGAAAAAAGACATTTTCGAGGTTATTTTGCTACCCTCCGTCATCTGTTTCTGCGGTCATGATTTGAGGAGGAAAGTGTAAACTAGTCGCATGCACAAATGACTCAGTTTGGAAATTAAATGAAGATGCTGCGAAACGTTGACCAGATGTTAGGTTGTTAACAAGGGTACTGGGTCAGGAGCTTTTTCTTTATATCCTTTGTCTTGCACAGGCTCTGGGTCCCAAAACTGTCCTGTAGATGCGGCATGGAGAGACAATGCCTTCTTCTTTTCTTAGCCCTTTGCTACTTTTCCTTTCTACTCTTGTTTTTCTGCAGGCTGTTCATATCCTGATAGAAATATGAGGAAATATCAGCCTCCTGCAGGTTCTGCTTTAAAAGATAAAGACAGGTTAATTTCATAGAGATTCTTATTCCCGGCACTAGTGTGTAAAATAGCATGCATTCAATGTATTTTATTTAATGGATTTAATTTGTCAAATTGCTATGTTTACATACAAGTTAATTGATGGTACTGTGAAAATTGAAGAGCTTGTCAAAAAAAAATGAAGGCTTTCAAATTAGTCTGAGAGGTACCTATTACTCATTGAATCAAGAAGCCACTCACAGCACACTTCAGAAATGTCTTTTATATTCCTCCTCATCAGAAGTTTCCACATCCCCCCCAATTACATGTCACTCCCCCCACATGGATACATGCAAACCTGCTCATTTGCTGATGATGTGATTTTTGCATTACTGGGATCTCACTTTCTCAGCATCCTGCCATATTGGTTAGCTTTGACTGACAGTCAGTGTTTTTTTCAAACTTAGAAATGGCACAGGTAGGTTGTATGATAGAGACCTGTCTGCAAACAGACACAGAGTTAGATGTGTATTGTAGCATAATATATGCACATTTACACATATGATCATTTTTGCATTTAACAGGTGGTAAATGAGATGATATAGAACTTCTGAGTACTGATCTGAGAAGATGGGTGTGCTGGGAAGAACAGGCAGGATGCTGCTGTGCAGAAGCACCCTAGCTTCTTCAGAGTTGTATTCACTGTATTTACAAAAAAGCCATTTCATCTGTATTTGCATGAATCACATAGCATCTGAAGACTGCCCATATGCTAGCACAGAGATCCACACCCTGGTCACAGTGATTCACATGGCACATGGAACATCATATTGCTCCTATATGGGGAGGCCTGGAATTCTATGTGAGCATTTCTAATTGTCCCATTAGAGTGCCTAGTATCTGGAGATGCTAAAAATTCATCAATGTCCAGAACAATTTTGCACAAATAAACATTGTTATAATAAAAACAAATTGAACTATCCTTAATAAGCAGCTATTTTGAGGGTTCTAAGTACTGATTGCTCCCACCTGATGATGTCCGGGTCTCTGATAGTTGTCATGAAGTGTCAGAATCTGCATGGCACATTTGTTATTTCTGTTCTTAAGCTTCTCCAGGGTTCTCTTCTGACTTCCAGAATCATTATCCAACTGCTTACTGTACCTCTCCATCTAGATATCTTAGAGGGCCGAATTCAACACATCCCTACTCAAACTCATCCTCCTCTTCTTCCAATCACTTCCCCAACTATTCTTTGAGCTGCTAAATGGCATCACCACGGCAATCAGAACCTGGGGACCACCCTAGGTACCTTCCTCTCCCCACCTTCACATAGATCAGTCACTAAATGTTGAATTCTACTTCCTCCATTTCTTTTATTTATGTCACTTATTTTTCAATTCTGCTGCTACTGCCTTGGTTTTGCCTCTTATCTGTCATCTGGAGAACTGGAATAATTTTTAGTTGGCACTCCTGCCTCATTACACTAGTCATGAACCTTTGCGTTGAGAGTGCCAGAAAACTCAAGTAAAGAGACTTCTATAATTTAGAAACCAGGAGGCTCAGGACATCTCAATCAGGCTATAAAAGGACATAACTAGAGTTATTTTCTCACCCCAGCCTTACACTCTATGTTTCTATGTGTGGCTCCTTCTCGGGCAGGTGGATGGTGATGACAGCTCAGTTCTAAGCTTGCAGCTTGTTTCTCGTGCTGTCTCAGCTGAAAGAGACAGGCTCTTCGGCAGAAATCTCAGGGCAGGCTCTGTTTGCTTCTTATCATGTCATATACCCGGGTCAGGCAAGGAGTCAAGTCAATCTAGAGAAATACCTTGGATTAAGTGTGGGGAGGGAACAGTTGGTTTCTCAAAAATGGGAACACATATCCATTAGCCCATGTCTAACTCAACCTCTATCCACGCACCAGAGTGTCTTCTGCATATTGAATGACATCATGCCTTGGATAAAATTCCCTCACAATTTCCCATTGCCCACATGGTAAAATCTAGACAAGTATGAATGGCCCGCCAAGCTCTGACTTCCATCTGCTTCTCTTTTCTCATATCCTCCTGGCCTGTTCCCTGCTCTGTCTTGGCTCCAAATGTTGAAGTGTGTCGCACACCTCGCACAACGCTGTACTTTGAATTTGCTCAGAGGCCACACCCTGTTTTCTTTCCCTAGAGAAAACTGTTTCTCACCTCGCCCTTCCTCACTCCTTCCCTAGGCTTTCCTGGCTTTACATCCTCAGTGAAACCAGCGGGCACCCGTCAGAGTGCCGGTGATCCTCTACTGACTGGTCTCCTTTCCCTTCTTAGACTGTCACTCTCGAAGGTCAGGAATAGACACTTATCTTTATATTTTAAATAATTAGCAAGATGCAGGACCCACAGTTGCACCAAGAAATATTTGTTGAATGTATTAACGCAATATGATAAAATATTTATCATCAGTCAAGACAAACAGAAGTATAGATTTTGACAACTGAAAAAGTGAGATATATTGGAAAAAGCAATCAAAGGATGTTCTTAGAAGAAATGACTGCTTTGTATGGAGCATGGATCACTGTGCTACTTATATTAGGCCACTGTGTTGCTTCGTTAAATGATCATTACCTTGAGGGTTAAGTTTGGTAATATAATGTAATTATAAATTTACCTGACATTTATTTTTATGTAATCATGGTGACCTGAAGAATTTCCTGATATGAACCTCCACTTATGTTCCAGACAAACTTTGGCTGGAGAGAAAATTGCAGTGAATGCACAGGTAGTAAAACTGGGCATTGATTGTTTTGTCTTCTAAGTCTAAAATCTGCCCAGAGCGTGCTATTTAGATAGAAACAACCGCCATACACTCAGCTAATGGCCAAGGTCATTTTTCCAGGGAGGCAGCAGTGCAGCTGTGTCCAGTGCCCTAGGCAGGACTTGAAAGAGCCCCATGTATCTCCACATTTCCAGTATGGGAGGAGAGCCCCTCCTCCACAACGCAGGTCTGCTTTGAATAATGTTCCAAGCAAAGCTCCTCCTTACACAGTGAATGATAAACAATTCCATCTTTCCCCCCTAAAGGCTCAACTCACGTAATATTTATCATTAAGACTTTTCTAAGAATTTAGGGTGAGTTCAATTTGGTTTTTAGCAGAACAATGAAAGCTGTAGATAATGGGGATCATGGTGATATTTCTGTATAATTTTGTCCTGAATTGACTGTCTCTGGAGTTCAAATTCTTCTGGAAAGTGCTAACCCTCTGTTTTACTGAGCTGAGCCATAATCAGAGCTAAGAATGGAACTCAGGTTTCTTAATTCCTCAGCCAGAACTCCATCTATTAGAACACTGTGCCTCTCAATTGTGTCTTAAATTAGTCATATAAATGAATTCGCTCACACTTTTTCTGCCTACCAACTTTCTGCAAAGGAACCTATCAGTGCTCTATGATACAGTGGGGAGAATTTCCTCAGCTCGAATGGATAAACTCCTACAGATTCCAGGAGTGGGAGAAGCCGAGATGGAAAAGCTTAAGTCTCCTCGGATCTTCAGGAGCAGCACAGTCACAACCCCGGCTCCTCTCCAACATCAGTCAGGCCCCAAACAAAGGAAATGCATCCATCCCTAGGCCCAACTCCACCAGGGAAATTACATGTTCTCCTGTTATCCCAGCAAGTTACAGAGGTGACAGTTTACACATTTGGGAAGGAATACACTTGAAGGAAGCTGCGCACTGCTCCTTACCAGAATGGGGTGTCACACTGGGGTGATGCCTTGCTCACTGGGCCTATCTTCCAACCTCACCCCTCAGGGGTGTGAATAAGGGCCTTGCCACCGCTCTGATCTGGGTGCTGAAAGGAGCTTGGGGACAAAGTGCCTTTTAGTTTTGATGGGCCTAGTTTAAAAAGGAAAAAAATTTTTCTGGTCACTTGAAGCTTGTGTAGAGTTGAGGAGGTGGGGTAGCCACACAACAAATCCAAAGGAGAATATAAATAAATATCATTTGGAATCTTGCATAATATCAGCCAATGGCAACAGCAGGTTTTTGACAGGCCTGCGAACTTCCCCAAAACAACATCCTGCCAGCCTGGCTGTGATTCAGGCATGAGTCAACGCTGGATGGGCCGCTGCCAGCCACTTCCCCAGCCGGCAACGGCCCCCCCAGGCCTGTCAGTCTATTAACATTTAGAATCTGGGCTGGATGGATTTGTTATTAACAGTGCTGGTGCCCCTCAAGGTACTGATATGGGGGAATCTTTCCTTCTAGCATCAGAAATAAAACTATGATGAAGAAAGAAAGATGCCTCTTCATCAAAACATAAGCTTTGATGAACAAGGGGTCACTACACAGTTTTTACAGCTGACACAATTATTATAGACCGGAGACAGGCTCTTTCCCCACCCCCTGGAGTCTTGTTATAATGAGACCCAGACATGCTACCACCTTTTTGTAATCCGAGCAAGGGATGGGGCCTGGTGAGCTGGGAGGAGATGTCACTGGGGTCATTAGAGTTCCAAATGCTGTGGAAATAATTTTCTACTGTTATCAGAAGACTACCTTCTACAGACACTTTTCTCAGAGACTGCTTTTCACTTTGAAATGGGGGATGTGCGTCAAAGAGCAATTCTCACTCTTACACACAAAGCCACAATCATAAGCCCCCTCCTTTCCCCAAAACACACCTGCCACCTTGCGGAATTAGGGACACTGCCCTCCTTCTAATATCTGTGGAGTCTTCTGAGGAAGGAAACTGCAGCACTGTTGTGATTCTGCAGACATTGACTCAGAATAGAGCTATAAAACATGAAATTTTCTCCAACTGGCTCAGCAGGCAGGAGTGAGACATAACCAAGAGAAGAAAGTCTACGTCACTTCTTCCCCCTTCATTCCTTTGTGCTATGGCCAAGGAGCAATTTACAAAACCACTGTCAGGGATACGTCTCTTTTCTCAAGGGGCAGTTCTTCGTTGTCCTTTCCTTTAACCTTTGTCCAGATAATGAACTCTGCTACTCACATTACTTTTATGAAATTCTTCCTCCACTGGCAAAAATGTAAGGTAACTTTAATATTCTCACATCAGCTTGAAAATTAGGAGTTATTGGTTTAGGTTGAGTTCTGGCTTTGTTCTATAACCTTTGATTCTGTGGTAATGATTTTAGACCTTCCTTTTCACCTATTACATTCAGCCACAGCAGGGAAAGCAAAACAAAAGCAAACAAACAAAGAAAAACCTGATTAGTTGGATCGTTATTTAAATCCAGCAATGGATCATTCAAACGAACCTCAGCAAACTGCAGGCAGAGTAATAGAGAGTTTCAGTACAGAAAGAATATTTTGGAAATACACTCTTGCACATTCCTAAATTATGTTTTAAACAGCTTCTCTTGGCTTATACCCTGAATGTCACTTGTCATGTGGGTACACTTGTCCCTTGTGGTAAAGAAATGACTCAGGTGTTAAAAAAAAGTTCTTGAAAAAAAATGGTGATCTTGCACTCGCTGAGGATGGGACTCTTAACTACAAGGGCATGTGAGGAGAATGGTGATGGCTGTCAGTGGGCTCTCACTTAGGAAGTAACTTCCCTGCAAGTTATGGTCACGTCTCTTGTGCCAGCCAGGGCGTGGGTGTGAATGGGCTTTCTCACAAATGCTGGCCCTAGTATTTTGTTTTTGAAAATTTAGCCTTTGCTGTTTACTCTAGTTTCAGACATGATATTTTTCAAAACCAAGCTCAGAATCCAGAGTATCTTTTCTCTCCTTTTCAAAACTGTACTTTGAAACGTTCCTTTGGCCTCAGAAGTCAACCTTATTTATCAGCAGTGCATAAGCTGCAGAGATGCCAAAGAGCAAACTCGGGGCGGTGATGCCCAGTTTGTGGATTCTAGCCCACACAGGGTAGTTGTATCAGCGCCTTGATTCACAGCCTGACTCCATCGTTCCGGGCCTCTTGTCTTTGCAGCTGCCTCCTTTTCTCTCCTTGATGGCCGCAGATCTCAGCTTATCATCCATTCCCACGCCGGCTTTGTCTGCGTCTTCATAAGCCCCACTCTGAGTGGTCTCCACGGCATGCCCTGCATCGTCGGGGACCAGTGGATAAGCTGCCTCGCCTGTGTCGGTCATTCTGGGGCTCCTTTGTCTCGCTGCCTTTTTGACGGCCTAATTTCACACACATTCTGACTAAAGACTCTTTTCAAAATAAGCAGCCGATATGGGTGTGCTATTGTTCCATGTGGCTGCCAGATTATTATGTTTTAAATGTATTCACTGCATGAATTTATCATGTAAACTCCTATTGAAAACCATTGCCCCTGGGAAGGATTTGAGCATTTGGGTAATTTCCTGAAATTCTCAAGTATATGTGTTTGTAGTGTCTTTCCCCCCCCACCTCTTCAAATGGATGCAGCCATCTCAGAGCAATCCATAAACAATATTGATTGCACAAAAGCTCAGACCTGCCAATCTCGAAGCTCGTTCTTCATCCGCTGCTGCACACCCTAATCTTGGAGAGGAAGCTGTCCCTTTTGCTTGGAGTGCGGAGGGGGCACACCATTTGTGCTCACATTTACCAGGATGCAAGCTTCGATGACATCCTATCAATTTTCTTGGTGTCAGCCTTGAGTCAGTTTGGGACTAAAAGCTGGAAAATTATTCTCCCTGTGAAAACATTTGTGCTTCCCTTTCTAACCCAGCAGACACATGTATGCAGTAATGCACATATATTCAAACATGGAATGTACTGCCTTCCCCTATCCCACTTGATTTGATAATATAGTACACTTCAGGTCATTAATAAGTGAAATTGTTTGGGAAGTTGACTAAAATCTGTGCAAAGAAGTGCCATTTAGAGAACTTTTCCTTATGGTTTCCTTATGGTTTCATCCTTTGAATAAATAGTTTAGCCTAATAACCTCTATGATCTGTGAGGTTAACTGACACCAAAAGAAACTTTCTGCTGGTTTAACGGAGTCCATCTTTGTGTGCTTTTCACTGAGTTCATTGGTAATTCTTGATTTTTCCCTCTTGAATTATATTTCCCAACAGATTCATGCTGTTCCAAAAGCTACAATCTCATAGCAGGGTAGTTTACATCTTGCTAATGTCTTTAGAATGCCAGGGTCAAGGTTATCATCCAAAGTTCATTTTAAAAAGCTTTCCTGTTGTGGTCCTTTGGGAAGCACTACTTTATAACCCATACATGTATTCCCATAGATACACATCCTTAAAATGTCACTGACCTCTGACCAGAGTCCAACATTTTAAGTAATTGAGAATTAATGTGGACAGCAATAAAAATTCTGTTGGTTAGCCCCAACTGATTGAATTCCGGGACCGTGTTTAATGAAGGGCCCACTGAATTTAGGACAGATGCTGAGTGTTATGCTAGGCTGGTAGCTGAATCTTGGATTAAACACAACTTCGGTATGACTCACACATTTTACTAATTTATAAGGGCAGCCTTCCTTAACATCCCAGTGTAAAGACTAGTATCTTGGTCTATGAAAGTGAATGTGTATAACCTTGAAGTTAATGGAAATAAGAGATTGCTCACTGAACAGAAAGCCATCATTTATCACTTTTTCCTCCCACATCTTCTAGCTTTTTATTTTCTTTGAGTGTCACATGAGGGACAATGCGAAACCAAAAATATAAATTTGACTTCTGCAGGTTTGTACAGCAATAAACAGCCAACAGAAAATGTTGGATAGAAAATTCGTTTAGAAACAGAATCAGACTACCCAAGTGGGCATGTGGGATTTTACTCTGAGGCTGACTAGGATACAGCAGTATGCAATGAACATTTGGAGAAATATTCTCCTCTCTTTTGCCAACGTTAGAAACTTGTAGGTCTTAAACATTCACTATAGCTCATCTTTACCCACCCGTCCAGGGCCCTCCACTGCACATCCGAATGGACCTCTCTGTGTACTCGCACAGGTGTTGACTTCAGCAGACCAACCTCCCAATCACTCACTTTTTCATTTTTCTAAGAGAATAAAAATACAAAACTAACAAAATTACAACATAGACAAAAATATAACAAAGCAAAAAAAATACAGGGTGTCAAAGCAAAATGATAGGGATTAACAGTATTGAAGATAACATTGTTATCTTCAACAAACCTGCTCAGATTACCACATATAAGAATGCAAGATTGATGAAACCATTAAAAAGAATAAAGAATAATAAAAAAACCCATTAGAAACAGTATAGAACTTCACTTAACAAGATGGTAGGAATTCACCAATGGTTGTTTTATTCCATATTGTTGTCTTCAAATTAGTTGTTCAGAGTACCAAATATAAGCATGCAAAATTTGTCAAAAAATTTGAGCATTAATTGTTCCTTTCAATAGACCATTAGACATCAGCAGTACAATTATCCCAGCTATCCATATATATATATATATTTCTTTCCCTTCCTCTTTTTCTCTTTTCCCTCATCCCAGTTGTTCCTTCCTTTGAACAATTTCTTTCCATTTCACAATATCTATTACGCATTTTGGGTTTTATTTACTCTTTTAGATTCTTACACTAGGCAGACAACATGATGGCTACACATGTGAGTTGATTTATTTCACTTATGAGTATTATCTCTAATTGCACCCATTTACCTATAAAAGCCTAGAGTCCATCATTTTTCATAGCTGAGTAATACTCTATTGTACAAAAGTACCACATCTTTTTTTATCTGTTCCTCAGTTGATGGGCATTTGAATTATTTCCAAGATTTAGCTATGACAAATTGTGCTACATGGGTGAACATATATTGCTGTGGTATGATGTTTTTAATTCTTCTGGGAAAATACCCAGAAGGGGAAAAGCTGGATTAAGTGGGACTTCCAATCCTAGTTTTGCGAGGAATCTCCAAACTGATTTCCACAGTGGTCTCACCAATCAGCACTTCCACCAGCAGTGGAGAAGTGTTCCTTTTTCCCCACAGCCTCTCCAGCATTTCTCATTAGTTGATTTCTTAGAGATAGCCATTCTTTGTTGGCTGAGATGAAATCTCAGGGTTGTTTTAATTTGCATTTCTCTGATGACTGATGGTGTTGAACATTTTTTCATATATTTATTCACCGTTAGTATTTCTTCATCTGAGAATTGTGTGTTCATCTCAGATGCCCATTTTTGGATTGGGTCTTTGAATTTTTGGGGTTTGATTTTTTAAATTCTTTATGTATTCTAGATAGGAGTCCTTTGTTTGGGGAGTAATTGGATAAAATTTTTTCCCAATTCATGGGATTTCTTTTTACTCTGTTGGTGATTTCTTTTGATGTGCAGAAACTTTTCAATAAGATGAGATCCCATACATTGATTCTTTGAAGTATTTCCCATGTGGTTTGGATTTTGTTTGTGAACACCCTGCCTACTCCTATGTCTTCAAGATATCTATCTAATTCCTCTTCCAGTAGCTTTAGTATTTCTGTTTTAATATTTAGACCTTTGATCCATTTTTACTTTAGTTTAGTGAATGGTGATAGATATGGGTCTAATTCTAGTCTTCAGCATATGGAAAACCAGTTTTTCCAGCATCATTTATTAAAAAGGCTATCTCATTTCCAGTGAACTTGTTTGGCCCTTTTGTCAAAGATAAGGTGGCTGAGTGTGTTTATAGTTGTATCTTCATGTTATAATCTGTTCCATTGATCCTTAGGTCTGTTTTTTTCCAGGACCATGCTGATTTTATCACAGTAGCTTTGTAGTATAATTTCAAGTCAGGGATTGTGATGCTTCCTGCCTTTCCTTTGTTGCTCAGGATTGCTTTTGCTATTCTATGTCTCTTCTGGTTCCAAATGAATTTTAGGAATGTTTTCTCTAGTTCTGTTAGGTATATTAACGGTATTTTGATCAGGATTGCATTGAATTTGTACAATAATTTTGGGAGTATGGTCATTTTCACACTGTTGGTTCTTCCTATCCATGGGCAAGGACTATCTTTCCATTTTCTGAAATCCTATTCGATCTCTTTTTTCAGATATGGTGCAATTTTCACTATATAGATCTTTTACTTCCTTTGTTAGATTGATTCCTAAGCATTTCATCTTTTTTTTAGGTGCTATTATGAAAGGTGTGGTTTCCCTTATTTCTCTCTCAGTGTGTTTGTTGTTTGTGTACAGGAATGCTATTGATGTTTGAGTATTGACTTTGGATCCAGCTACACTACTGAATTTGGTTATTAAATCTATAAGATTTTTGGTGGAGTTTTTGGGGTCTTCTGTGTAGGGTATCATGTCATCTATGAATAATGATAATTTCATTTCTTCCTTTCCTATCTTTATTTCTGTTATTTCTCTCTCTTGTCTAATTGCTTTGGCTAATATTTCCAGAATGATATTGAATGGGAATGGCGACAGGGACATCCTTGTCTTGTTCCTGATTTTAGAGTGAAAGCTTTCAGTTTTTGTTCATTTAGTATGATGTTCACTGTTGGTTTGTCATAGATGGCTTTGATCAGATTGAGGTAAAGGTCATTGATTCTGATTTCCTGTGGGGTTTTTAACATGAATGAGTGTTGGATTTTATCAAAAGGTTTTTCTGCATCTATTGAGATGATCATATAATTTTTTTCTTTGGCTCTATTGATATGGTGCATTATATTAATTGATTTGCATATATTGAACCATCCTGAATTCCTGGGGTGAATCCCACTTGGTCATGATGTATAATCTTCTTGATGATTTGCTGCATTCTGTTTGCTAGTATTTCATTGAGAAGTTTTGCATGTATGTTCATTAGGGAGACTGACCCATAGTTCTCATTTTTAGTTGGATCTTTCTCTGGTTTTGGTGTCAGGGTAATACTTGCCTCCGGGAATGAGTTAGGGAGAATTCCTTCCTTTTCAATTTCTTTAAAGAGTTTGAGAGGAATTGGTGTTAAATCTTCTCTAAATTTCTTGTAGAATTGAGCTGTGACTCTATCAGAATTGGGCTTTTCTTCATTGGTAAGTTTTTTTTTATTACATTTTCAATTTCATTTTCTGATATTGAGTTATTCAGGGTTTTTATAACTCGTTGATTCAGCTTTGGTAATTCGTATGTATCTAGAAATCTGTCCATTTCCTCTGTGTTTTCCATCCTATGAGAGTAAAGATTTTCAAAGTAGATATTTGTGATCTTCTGAATTTCTACAGGCTCTTTGTGATTTCATCCCTTTCATTCCTTATTGCATGGATTTGAGTTTTCTTCTTTCCTTTTTTGATAATGTTGGCTAGGGGTTTATCAGTTTTATTTATTCTTTCAAAGAACCAACTCTTTTATTCATTACTTCTTTGTAGTGTTTTCTTAGTCTCCGTTAATTTCTGCTATGATCTCTACAATTTCCTGCTCTCTGTGGGCTTGATTTGCTCTTCTTTTTCTAGAAGGTTGTGGTGCAGCACAAGATTATTTGTGCTCATTCTGTTTTCCTGATATGGGAATTCACTGCTATAAATTTCCCTCTGAATATGGCTTTCATTGTGTTCCACAGGTTCCTGGGAGTTGTGACTGCATTCTCTTTTTTTTTTTTTTTTGCGGTACTGGGGATCGAACTCAGGACCCTGCGCTTGCTAGGCAAGCGCTTATTCCACTGAGCTATATCCCCAGCCCCCTGCATTCTCATTTAGTTGTAAATATTGTTTACTTTCTTCTTTAATTTTGTTGTAGATATTGTTTACTTTCTTCTTCAATTTTGTCTGTGACCCATTGGTTACTTATAAGAGTATTATTCAGTTTCCATGTGTTCATGGAGCTTTTGCAATTTCTTTTGTCATTAATTTCTAATTTCATTGCACTATGGTCTGATAGTATGCATGGGATTTCAATTCCTTTGCATTTACTTAAGCACATTCTATGTGTTAGTATATGAACTATTTTAAGGAATGTCCTGTGTGCAGCTTAGAAGAATGTGTATTCTGATGTTGTTGCAAGGAACACTCTATAAAGGTCTACTAAGTTCATTTGTTCACAAGTTTGGTTAAGTTCTGTTATTTCTTTGCTGATTTTTTGTCTAGTTGATCTATCTCTTTGTGACAATGGGGTGTTATCCTCTGTTATGATTGTATTACTGCTTACCTGACTTTTCACATTTGTTAAATTTGTCTTATATAGTTGGGTGCTCCTGTATTTGGTGCATAGATGTTTATGATTGATATGTCTTCCTCTTGCATTTTTCCCCTAATAAGTATGTAGTGACCTTCTTTATCTCTTTTGATTTTTCTTGGTTTGAAGTTCACATTGTCTTCAAACAGAACAGCTACCCTCCTTTTTTGTGGGTTCCTGTCACATGGAGTATTTTATTCCATCCTTTGACTTTCAGTCTACGAATTTCCTTTTGAGTTAAATGTGTTTCTTGTATACAGCATATTTTTTTTTTATTTTAGAAACATAAAAGTACAAAAACATATTGACAAACAGACACCCATTATCATAGAAAATAGTACAATCACAACTAATCTATAGACAAGGTGATATGGTCTCAACAGTAGTTGTTGCTTTATCCATTCATATCTTCGAATTGTAGATGTATGGACCCATATACAGACATGCAAATTTAGTCACAGTTGATCCTCTCAACAACAGAAGAAAAAAGAAAAAAAAAAAAAAAAAAAAAAAAAAAAA
>PVLD010019256.1:0-36894 GCA_004027595.1 Dinomys branickii | reverse complement strand
TAAGGTTTCTATTTGTTTCCTATTTTCTTCTAGACTTTTGTCTATTTCTCGTCTGTATAAATGGAGCATTTCTTCCATCATTGTTTTCATCTCGTTTTTTATCTGAGAAATCATTGTGGGTATGTGGGTTATTTCTGCTTTAAGCTCTTTCATGGCCTGTTGGAGTTGTTTAATTTCGGATGCAATCGTTTCATATCTTCAAGTTATGAGGCTTCCTGGTTCCCCTGTATCTTCATCTTCAAAACTTGTTCTGGGTGGGGTTGAGTTTTGAGACTGCGTTTTGCTCCTCTGTTTTCCCATTTTTGGGTATCAGATTCAAAATGTGGAGCTATGAATTCCACAGGCAGTTCAGCAGGCAGAGGTCTGCTGCAAAGGCTGCTCCAATGATTCCTTCTCTTTGGGAGAATGTTCCTTAAGCTTTCTGCTGAGATTTGTTCTTCTGTCTTCCCTTTTTTGGGTATGTGATTCAAAATATTGAGCAGTAGATTCCCCAGGCAGTTCAGTAGGCAAAGGTCTGCTGCAGAGGCTGCTCCAATGACTTTTCTTTGGGGGAATGTCCCTTAAGCTTTCTGCTGAGAGTTCCGCTTAAAAGGCTGTACAGATGTTGGTTAGCTATTCCCTATCTAGAGACCTGCGTGAGGTGTGTAAGACTGCTCCCCCGCCCTCCCAGGGTTCCCTGCAGGTATAGGGATGGATCTCCTCCCCACTCGGTGATCTGGTCGCGAGCGCGGATAGCTCACCCGTTTTCGGAGTCCCTGCAGGCAGGAAGGTTCCGAGGTGCCAGTTTTTGTGCTATGCTCGCGATCCGCCGCTCACAGCCACTTGTTTCCTCGCGCTCTCCGGGTCTGGGGGAGGGAGTGGGATGCTCCACTCCTATGCTGCTCGCGCCGCCCTGGCCACGGACCGCCGGCTGCCGAGGGTCTAGGCTGCGCAACCTGCCCAATGGGCGCGAAATGTGGGACTGCCGGGCGTTCCCGCTGCTAATAAGCCGATCTCTGTCGGGAGTCGCTGGAAAGCTGCGCCGGCTCAGGAGGCGGAAGGGACCGAGCTGGCTTTGCCCCCAGGGCGGTCGGACCCAGCCAAGCCCCCTATCCGCGCGGAGCGTCTCCGGCTCCCAGCGTCTGGGGCTTTCCCGCGTCTCGCCGCGGCAGTTTGGGCCGCCCTACCGCATCTCCCCCGGCAGCTCAGAGAAACACGTTCAGTTTGAACTTCCCAGCCGAGGTCCCGGCATTCACGCTCGCCAAGTCTGTCTCGAGCTCGTGGTGTTTACCGAGGAGGATCGCTTCCTTGCTGCTCACCCGGTCGCCATCTTTTACCGCTCCATCTCTTCTTTCCTGCGCTCCACCGCCGTGGGGCCGCGCCGGTCCGGACGCCCGCCCCGCTCCCCCGCGCGAGGCCGGGCGCTGGCAGCTGGTGGGCGGCGCGCCCCGCGCGGGGTCCTAGGATGCTGGTGCCGCCGCCGCCGGGCCCGGCCTGGGGAGCCCTGGCCCTCGGCGTCCGCACGGCTCGTGCGCCGGGACCTCCGCCGAGTTTTGAAAGCTTTGTAACTGGAATGTAGGATGTCTTAGGTCATTGGAAGAGTGCTCCTGAAGAGTATTGGGGGATGCTGGTCTCCTCCTTCCCCTTCCCACTTCCCAGCTGCCATCAGCTGAAGGGCTCCAAGTAAAATGTCTCTTTCCTACTTCTGATCAGTTTCATCTTGAAGTCCACTTTGAGAATAGAATAGTTACACCTCCTTATTTTCAGGCTTCCATTATATGGAATGGTGTTTTCCATCCTTTGTATGTTAGTCTATGGAGTTCTTTTTGGATTAAATGTTTGCTGTGTACAACATATTATTGACCTTTGTTTTTTATCTAGTCTGCCAATCTGTGTCTTGTGATTGGGGACATGGGAAAATGCACATTGACATTTTTTTCTGAAAAGCATTAATACTCTTGTCACTGTATTATTTTTTGTTGGTGATTTCTTTTTCCCTCTTCTGCTTAATTGCTCACCTTGCCTTGTGTATTTATCCCACTAGACTTCTTGGCATTTTTGGCATTATCATATCTTGCTAGGATACCCTTAGAAATCTTTGGAATGCTGCTTTGGTGGTCACGACTTTTGTAAGGTGCTCTTTGTCATAGAAATAGCATATTTTCCCATCAATTTGGAAAATGCTTCTGTAGGATATATCTACCAGGGTTGGAAATCATTGTCTTTCAGGGCTTGAAAACCTTCACTCCAAGGTCTCCTGGCCTTTAAGGTTTAACTTTATAAGGGAATTGTTGCTTTTCTCTAACTGCTTTTACGGTTCTGTCCCTGAGTTGGACCTCTGGGGTTTGAGCTGTTATGTGTCGAAGAGAACTTCTTCTGTGACCTGGCTCCTTGTGGTTGGTACGTCTTATTTATCTGTATGTTAAATTCTTTCCTCATACTTGATGTTTTCTGCTATTTTGCTGTAAACAGGTTTTTTATGCTATTTATAGTGTTTTTATTTTTACTAATTCCAGTTAATCTTATGAGTATGTGGAATCCATTACCTATTAAAGGGTAGTTAGTTCACTACTCATTGAAGTTAGCTTGTTCCTATTGAACCTACTTAGTTGAATAGGATCAGATTAATGATTAATAGATTTATTATCTGTGTGGAACCTCTTAATCTATCAGATGTGGAATCCATTTCCCATAATCTCTTGCTGTGTTTAAGGTCATAGTCATCAGTCCTACCTCCCATTTCTGAAACTCCTCACATTAGTCACTTCTGTTGCCCATAATTTTAACAAAAATTTTTTTAACCTCCTGGATTTCTCCTTTGTACCTTTTCAAGGAATCCAATTCTTTGTAAACCAGCTGTTCGTGTTTTTATTGTTTTTGATACCTCAGGTATCTTTTATTTCTGTCTTATTTGAACTGACTGAAAACTTTACTTATTAAGACCATTATCTTTTGTTTATTAAGTCCAGTAGTTTACTAAGTCACTTCAATTAGTTATATCATTTTTTATCACACTAAGCACCTTATGGATCTAGTTCTTTGTTTGCTTCTTCTTTCTTTGCTTTGTATAATTCAGCCATTTGATTTTTTATTTCCTCCTCATCACTGGCCCATGGATCAGATTTGGGGGAGCTGGGAGTTCTGTGAGGCATTTTGTTTCTTTATTTTCTCATGTTTCTTTTGCTTTTTTATGCAGAAGGATGACTGCTGTTTAGAGTATAAAAACTTTGTTGCTAGTGAGAAGTTCTCTTTGTCAAGTGTCTGCTTTCCATGGATGCCATCTTGGCTTTGTTTGCATTTTGCTATTTATCTACCTGTTCAACCTACTTAGTTCAATACGATCAGACCAGTCATTTTGTTGCAAGGCGAGAATCCCTAGCACATACACCAATGTCACTTCACATCAATCACGGACATTAAAACTTGTTTTTAAGAATTCTACCCTTTATCAATGTCCCACACAGATTGCACTGTACTGCTGCTAACAGGGATGGAGAAGGGAAAAGGGAGAAAGAAGGGGGAAATTCAGTCAAAGCAGAAGGAGAGAAGAGAAATATCAAGAACTGTAAAACAATGGGAGATCTGATTTTGTTGCAATTATTTTATAACCGGAATAAAGGGCCTCTGCTGAGGGGCTTTGGGAAAATATGTGTGGGAACGGCAATGAGGATAGAGAGGGAGGGGAGCATGGTTGGAGACTCAGAGAAGTTGTGGGAGTGTCAGAACCTGCTAAGATTGCGGTGGTGGGCTTGTGTTTGCATGCACCATGCACAACTGGGTCAGTGTCACCCTGACTTGCCCAAGAGAAGGACCAGTGAAATTAAAGCAGCGGCAATCCCTAGTTTCCCTTGCATATGTAGAGACACCGCCTATATACATGCAGATGAAAGGAGGGACAGAAGTGAGGGAAGGTAAAGGGGTATGAGAGAGAGGGAGAAAGGAGGAGGAGGAAGAGAGGGGGATACAATTCAAAACTCCACACAGTTTCAAGAACACAGAACTAAAGCAACCTCACTGTCCCATTTCTATTGCAGTCCAAGTTTAGTTGCTGATCTCTGAGCTTGTGCTCCAGCTCCTCATAATTTGCTCAGTTGTTTGCCTGCGAGTGAGAAGGCTGCCCATCCAGGTGGCCTCTGGCCAAACCTCCCATCTGCACACCACGTTTCTGGGTGTGGTGAACTACAGGGCTTTACCTCTGACTCAAAGTCAAACCACCTCAATTAATGTGCAGAGGGAAAGGTACGGTGTAATTTGCCCTGAACCCAGTTATCTAGAAGCAAACTGCAATATCGCTGATGACAAAAAGGCAGATATTGGCATATAATAAAAACTGGTTAATAGCATCAAATATGCCACCACCTTCAGTAGCAAAGAAATCAGCAACAATATTAGAGTCAAAGACTAACTGGATATGAACATACTATAAGAATCAATAAAAGTCATAACTGTACCGCCCTTAATAATAGAAGAGAGATCTGCTATAACATAGACATGAGGAAGAACCAAACACTGACCCAGAGGAAATACCTACTAAGAGCATAGCCTACCACCATTAATGGTAGAAAAGTATTCAGCAGTATTAGCAAGAGTCAATTGAATACCTCAAAACAAAGTTTAATAGTTATACTAATGAAAATGGAGGGTACACAAAGGAAAAATGAAAGAAGTAATATTTGAAAAAAGAAAGATCAAAACAAAAAAAGAGAGAAGACAAAAATGAGGTATTTAATTAAAGAATAAAAAATATAGATAAAAATAGCAGCAATGAACAAATAAGAAAAAAAGAATAAAAGTAAGAAAAAACAAATAAAACAAAGAACAAACATAAGGAAAAAGAGAAGAAAAACGGAGAAGAGGAACCCATATTCCAAAAACCAACAAAGACAAAGGAAAATGAATCAAAAGCTCTATAATGAGTGGTTCCTTTCCAGAGCGTATGGTCGAGGAAGCAAGGTGCTCCAAAGCCCTACTTTACACCACTCTCACCTTGTGTGGGGGGATGCAGAGTCCTGCCCTGCCCTGCCACTGGGTGGGGTCCCTCAGCATTACTGTGTGCTGTGGGCTGTGTTTGCTGCAGCTACTCCCAGTCCTTGTCCCTCTGGGCACACAAGTCATCCTCCTCTCTGCCTGACTGTGTGGTGGCCTGAGGGCTTGTGAGACACCATCCTTGCTGGAGTCCCCTCTACCCACACCCCCAAATGTGGCAGCTCTCTGAGACCAGACTAGGCACTTCCACCATCACGCAGGCAGACAGGGATTGCAACAGATCGGTGAGATCTGTGCAGGGTGTGGACAATGGGGCAGGGGTGGCGGCCAGGTGGTGCGCTGGGCTTCACACCAGCACTTCTGGGACCCTTGCCTCGTTGAAACCACACTCTACCAGCCTGGCTTCTCACCACAGTCCTTCAAAGCCTGAGCTGACTGCTGCTGAAATTTCCAAAGGGATGTACAGTTAGGCTGGCCCTCTCTCTGTGACTGCCTCTTGTGTCCATCTCCCGTCATGCACTGTGGGAGGGTGGCCCTAGGAGTCCTCAAGTGTAGTTGTTTTGTGGCTTCTGATTTCTGGAGCAACTCAGGCCTTTTGTTTTTGTTTTTGTTGTTTTTAGTATATTAGTGCAGATGTGTAGCACGCAATGCTTACCGTCCTTGTGCGAAGCTGGTACACGTATGTAAGACATCTTGATTCCTTTCTTCATCCACTTCCCCTTCCCTCCTTTCCCTTCCACCCATCCCTCGCCCTCTTTCTTTGTTTTATTGCATCCATGTTTGCAGTGCAGGTTTACATTCCTGTGTGGAGTTCCTACCCGCACTTAACGCACCCCGATTCGTTGTTTTCATCCCTTCTCCCTCCCCTGTGTCCCCTCTCCCTCCATCTTTTGATTCCCTTTCTCTTTCAGATCTATCTCCCTGCTTTCTCTTACTTTTTACTTCCTCTTTATATTTTCGGTTTCTCCCATAGGAGAAGCAATGTAATATTTAGGCTGTTTGTCTCATTTATTTCACTTAACACTGCGGTCTCGAGGCCATCCATTTTCCCACGAACGACTCGGTTTTATCTTTCTTTGTGGCAGTGTAGTGGAATACCTTAGTCAGCGTTCCCCCGTTCCCCACGTGGCTCCTGATTAGTCACTCTCAAACGTGGCCGTGCCGCAGTGGATTTCTTCTCCAGCTCTGGCTGCATGCGGAAGGAGGTACCTTCAGAGGAAACCCCGTGCTATACTTGCAGTTCACATCACCGGGGGCTTTTCTGGGGCTGACCCTGCTGGCCTGGCCCATTGCTTCTCCCCAGAGCCACCGACACTCACCACTCTTACTCTGTTCAGAGGCAGAGTCCCTGTCTCGCAGCTGTGCGTATCTTCCAGCCCATTTCCTTCTTTTCGTTTGCATTGTCCTTAGTTTCTCTGTGATTTCTGGCTTTTCTGTTGGCTCTTTCTTCATTGCTGGAGCTTTTCTTTTCTTCCTTTTCTCTTCTCTCAGCTGTTGCTTTCCAGGTA
This sequence comes from Dinomys branickii, assembly GCA_004027595.1. Classification (NCBI taxonomy): domain Eukaryota; kingdom Metazoa; phylum Chordata; class Mammalia; order Rodentia; family Dinomyidae; genus Dinomys; species Dinomys branickii. The sequence continues at coordinate 30,421 of PVLD010019256.1, read as the reverse complement.
AGATGTGAGCCTTTTGGAGGTCACAGGTGGAATGTCATTATTTATACCTAAAATAGTCCTTAAAAGTTTCACATTTGGAGGGAAGACTTAGTCACCAGTGGCAGATCAGTGTGGGTGTAACTTGGAAGGGGTGTCCTTGTCCTTGGTTCCTTCTCCCTCTGCTATCTGACCATGATGCAGGCAGCAGTCTAATTCTGTGGACTTTCATCCTGGCATCTCCGCCTTGCAGCCAGGCCTTTCTGACAATGGGTTGAATCTAGGAAACTGAGAGCCGAAATACATCTCTCCTCCTTTAAGTTTCAATTACCAGGCATTTCGTCCCAGCAGTGTGAACGTGGCTGACTTTATACATATGTGTGCATTATGCATCTTTACCTTTAGTGAACTGTTTCCAGCAGGGAATCATGGTCAGACAGCAGGACTCCACCATTATGGTCTAGAACATACATCATCTATGAATGAACAGAAGCATATTCTGTCCCCAGAATAAGAATGAAAATTATGAAGAAATAGTAATACATCAGAATGTTTCCCTTCCTTTCTGTGGGTGTCTCAACCTGAGTCAAGGCCATGCTTTACAGATAAAAGAGCAAAAACAGAAAAACAAAGCAATAGAAATACTTGCATCACATATTGACCTACTGATAGGCATAAGATTACACTGTGCTGAGTCAGAATGAGATCTGTAACATGAATGTAATACAACATGTTATGACTTGGCCAAAGGGGAAATTCAGGGTGGGAAGTAGAGACCTCAAGGGACACAAGGGAAAGGCTAAGAATGGAATGAAAAATATATGTCAGCCCAGTCCATAGCACATTCAACCTTTCATAATAATTAATAAACTGTTAAATCTTTTCATTTTTCTAATAAGAAAGTTATAATCATTAACGTTTGATGAAAAAAAATTTTTCATCTTCATGATTTGTTCACAATTCCTAACTTGGTAACAGCAAACACAGATTAAGAGCCTTTCTCTTTGGAATGGTTTCCTGGTTGTGTTGATGTTTTTGACAAATGTTAACAGTAAGAGGTGACCACTTTGATCACATTAAAACTCGCTGAAATGAGCTCTGTGTCATTTTGGCTCTGATTCAGACCTCCTGGCAGGGAAAGGTGTAGTACAAAAACACGCAGACATTATCTGATGTTCTTTTTACAAAGGAAGAAGCAATGCTCTTGGTTTTTCCATGTTGGAAAGTTTCAACCTTTAGATACAGAAGGAAGCTAAGTAAACACAATATGGAAAGCACAGGAGGAACCACCCAGAGCAGGTTTTGTGTGTGTGAGCAAAGGTTGGGTTTATTTCTCTCTGGCTGCAGACAGGCTGAGATCCTGAATAATGTCAGCAGGTTGCTGGGGGAGAAGTTCTGTTTATATAGGGTTTGGGAGTGGCATTGTATAATCCCAAGGAAATTGGGTGGAATGTTTGGGTCAATGGTCCCAGGATGATCAGCACAGGTGTCAGATAATCCTGGACTTTCTGGCAAAGGCAGACTGTATGTTCTGTCCTCAGTTTTCTTTATGGCCATCTGTTGTGTTCGCTGAGTGCAGTACAGGCCATAGTGGTGTCCTGCCCTTTGCAGAGGGCGGCACGTTTGCTGAGAGTGTCTCCTTCAGGTCAAGCACGACAAAGTCATTCTAATTTTGAGTGGATCCTACAGGTTTGGTGATGAGGAGGTGATCACAAGACTTGGATTCATTTCTTCAACAGACATCACTACATATAGAACTGTAACAGAGAGAGTTAGGGATTGTGCTTTCAGCCTAGAAGTCCCTTCTTTGTGGCCTGTTAGGAGATGGCAGGTCTTTTTCTCTGGTCACTTGGGGTCAGAAAGCTGTGTGAATGCCATCAAAGACACATGACACTGGTAAATCTATATATACAGAGTCTGCCAAAGAGATATATTCATACTCAGAAGAAGAAAAATCAGTGTGTTTTTTTTCAACAGATGGTGCTACCACCATATGGGGGAAACCTAAAGGATGTTACATATCACAGAAAACCCACTACACTTCCAGGGCTAGGGGAGAAATTGAAAATGCATGTGCAGAGCTCTCAATTACCAAGATTACCCAAGCAGCAGTTCACCTTACTAATAAGTGTCTGGAAGCTGATGGTCACCACTTCAAGCACCTCCTGTAACTGAGGATGTCAAAGGTAACTTGTTAATCTTGTGCTGTCACAATAAATTGAGTATTAGAATACTTACATGCTTTTCTTTTCCTGAAGTGTGTACGCGTTTTTGGCAGACTCTCTGTCTTTCTGTATCTGTCTGTATCTGTGTCTCTCATTATATATGTATATATGTATATATTTTTCACTTGCACATATGGAACATGACCATCTGGAAGCTAGGAAAGCAGCCAAGTGGCTGAAACCTACATTTTAAATGTTAGAATGGAATGGAGTAGAAAGCATGTCCAAAAATTAATGGCAAGTTCAATTTTAAAATTGTGTGTGTGTGTGTGTGTGTGTGTGTGTGTGTGCATAATGCACCTATGCACACACCTAACCCAAGATTCCCAGGCAGGGGAGCCAGGTCCATTACAGAAAGTGGTGAAAGCCTGAAAACTTCTTTCCCATTTATTATTTGGGTCTATAAACAGGGTCTGAGCAGAGTTTGCAATGGTTTCCTTTAACCTAAGGGGGGACACTTCTGGGGGAGGAATGATGGAACTCCTGCCCCCTGCAGGGTGACCCAGCCACACGCTGGGGTGCAGAGAGGGGAGGTGTAAAGCACCTTTAGCTTCTCTAAGTGCAAGGGAGTCCAAAGCTTGGGCAAAGACAGATCATAGCTCAAGCAGAGCTTTAGATCCAGTGGGCTTCACACAGCTAAGAAATGGGCTGTAGACCACTGTAGGCTTCAGCATCCTCACTGTGACTCAGAAAGACTTGACTCCACAGTGGCCATGGGCCTGGGTAAGCAGAGATGTGAAGAGCTCACGGGCAGGGCAGGAAGGTGGGGATTTGGGAAATGAGGCATTTTAAATGCAGTGGGCTTGATCCGTGTGGGAAGCCGAGCTGCTTCCACAGCACTTGAGTGTCTGGCATATGTCACACTCTGCTCTAGGTACAGGGCGCAAAGCAATGAGGAAGACAGCCACACCATGATGGAAACGTTTATCATAACAGGGCCCAGCTCTTTGCAGGCTGGGGTCCCAAAGGAAGCCAATCAGGAACTGAAGTGACTGTCTCACCACCCACCGTGGAACTCCCTTATGAGATGGAGGGGTGATCAACTGGCTTTCTAAGTAGCATCATTTTGGCAGTCAGAATTCCACTCTGCAGGTCTTACATTGTTTTTTTTTAATCTGGCTTCTTACTGTGGAAGATTCCAAATACCATATTGACAGACTATTGTAATAGCTGCCTCATGAGCTTAAATGATTATCCTCACCATGTGTGTTTGTTTGTTTGTTTGCTTGCTTGAGACAAGGTCTCACTATGTAGTTCAGGCTGGACTTGAACTCACTATGTAGCCCAGGCTAGTCTCAAACTTTCGGTGATCCTCTTACATCAGCCTTCGAAGTGCTGGGGTTACAGGTATGCACCAAAACACCTGGCTTTCTCCCATGATTTTTCATGAAAATTCTACTCCTTATAATCAGCCATAAATAGTTTAGTACGTATAAAAGATAAGGGCACTTTTTCCATGGACCAGAAAAATGCCTTTATCATGCATAAAATTGCCAGTCATTCCTTATCATCAGACAGCAACCAATGTTCAAATTTCCCTTGCCCAGAAAAATGCTATTATCATGCATAAAATTGCCAGTCACTCCTTATCATCAGACAGCAGCCAATGTTCAAATTTCCCTGGTTTTCTCATAAAACCGGCTTATATTTGAGTCAGCCTCTCCTTAAAGCCCACATTTTGCATTTCTCCCTGTGTGTAATTTCTCCTATAGTCTATAGTTTCCCCACCACCTACTTTTTCCTTTCCTTTCCCATTATTAGGTTAAAAAAATGTACTTCAGAGTTTCCTGTGGTCCTTAAATTTGATCATTTTGTTCGCAAGGCATCATTTAACACTGCTGCGTGGTCTCCATACTTGTAGAAGTCTTCTTGAGCCATCTCCATTTCAGCAAGAAGACTTACTGCCTAGCTTTGTACTTGCACCAGGAGGCATAAAATACCTGCTTGCTGGGCTCTCTGGTAGCAGTCAGAGCTGATCCTTGCCCACATCTAATTTCCTCCATTTTTACAGTACTGGGACTGAACCTAGGGTTTCCCAAGAGCTACATATATTTTTTCTTTTTTGAATTTTGGGACAAATTTCAGCTAAGTTGCTAAATTGTCCAGGTTAGGCTCAGAGTTGCTGCTGTCCTGTTTCAGCCTCCCAGGGTGTTTGGGTTACAGGCTGGTGCCCCCGTGCCCAGCTTCCCCAACCCTCCTGGGGCCTGACTTATACACTAAAAGTACAATCTGGGAAAGGTCTGCCTCTTGGTTCCCTCTGGGGACCAAGAAATGAAGGGAAAGGGGAGGGAGGGAAGGAGAGGGGTTGAGAAGAGAAGTAAGAAGTGGTGTGAACATGCAGGGCTCCCCACAAAGCGTCAGACCACTGCGTACTGCAAACATGCGCTACTGAATTAAAACTGAAAAAGAGTAAGAGAATGCTTCTATCAACTTTATGCCAATAAAATGTAAAATTTAGTGAAAATGAAACATATACAACTTGGTGAGCCTGGACATGACTTTATTACTTCTTTAAGTTTTTCGGTGTCTGCTTTGGTTTTGGCCTTGGCGTGGTTCTGCAGCGCGGGGACTTGAACTCAGAGCTTCTCACATGCTAGGCAAGTGCTCCAGCACTGAGCTACAATCCCAGCCCTGTTACTTACGTTAGCTTCGGAAAATGTTAGTATTTTAAGTGCATCATTCCTTGTGCATTTTTTGGTGGAAAATTGACAGAAAGTTCTCACCAGCCATTTGATTAGTATACAATTTGTATAAGAAGGGCAAGTTCAATACTCCCACATAAAAAGCAATAAGATTTCTTCCCTTGTACACCCGGTGGTTTTTCAGTGGGGACTGGTTCCTTGTGTAGTTCAATTAATCCATCAGTGAACATGCTGTAGTTGCACTATGACCTTACTGACTTATACAAATTGGCCATGATTCAACTGCAGCTGCCATCCACACGGATTCTCCCACTGTCCTACTTCTGTTCCCGTGGGAACTTTCGCACATTGTCTGTGAGTGCTTTTGACACACCCGCAGCACTTTTGGACACTTCACCTGTTTTATAACCATATACTTCAGTTTTACTTTCATGTTTGCGGCCTGGATTGAGAAGCCCGCTCTGGTTCACATTGCTGCTCCAGACTAACAACTGTCAAGCGGGTCTGAGGCCCCACGTGGGTGACCAGCATGCTCATTTTTCCTGGATTGGTTCTTTCTCTAGGTCTCCTCTAACTTTGCACAGATTCAGACAGGTTTTTAAAAAAAAAGTTATGCATTTATACCTGGTATTTCCTTAACAGCCTTTTACTGAATTTTCCTTTTTTTGTATCAGTGTCTCTTACAGTTTATGATGAAAATCTTGCTATCTAGTGGTATCACAATCATTGCATTTGCTGTGTGATAAAAGTGAAGCTGCCATATTCAAAGTAAAACAATGATATCCCAACTACTGTTGTTATTCTCAGTAGTGCTACCAAAAAAATGTAAGATTTCTGTAGTTTGTGTCTGTTCTTACCTTATAGACCACCAGAAACTTACTTTCATCATGATATGTTTGAAAATTCTACAGTAAGTTTTGCTTAGGCCAACAAGCTGGGATTAGTGTGTTCGATTTTGCTCTGCATTTCTATAAATGCAGTTTTAAAACTTTGATTATGTAGCTACTCAGGTATATAAACATTCTCAGGGGAACAAGGTAAAAATAATATGTACTTTATGAAATCTAGCTTTTTGCCCCGTCCCTCCACTCAAAAACATCTTTTCCTCTAAAAATACTTACATCTGGCTGGGTAGTGTGGCACACGTCTGTAATCCCAGACTTGGGAAGGCTGAGGCAAGAAGATCACCATGAGTTTGAGGCCAGCTTGGTCTACATAGTAAGTTCAAGTCCTGCCTGGACTGCATACCAAGACCCTGTCTCCAAAAACCAAAACCCAATGAAACAAAACAAAACAAAACAAAAACTAACATTTTATTTTATTTTATTTGCAGTTTTTGTGGTTTTATTTAAGCACAAAGATTCATGCACATGGGCCGCCTACTCATTCTCTTCTCTGTGCAGCCTGGCGTTGGGGCTGGTGACTCGGAGGCTCGCTGGGCCACTCTTTCCACAATGGCCTTCCGATGCTTAGAGAAGACGTTGAGGTTGTCTCCATTCTTTAATCTATGCACAAAATATATCTGTTTTCAACCTTCTTGAATCAGAAGCAACTTATCGTACGCATGTCGCTACACCTTGCTTTTAGTAGGTTATGCACCCTGGAAATGACACGCAGGATCCGCCTCATTCCATGCTCTGTCGTTAAGGCTTCTGTTTTGTGGATAAACTCTGTTAAATACGTGACTGCATTTGAGTTATGTGTGGTCTTCCCCATTTCCCATTTCAAACAGAGCTGAGTTCAGTAACTTTCAGCAGATAGCTATTTGTACTTTTCCAAACTTTGAAGGCACAGACTGCTTAAAGTGGGGTCATTGGATCAAACATATGTATAAATTTCCACAGAGATTGTTTAATTCTCCAATTACAGTTTTTATTCATTTTTCTACTGGCAGCAGCTTTACACACAAAATGCCACTTTCCTTTTTTTTTTTTTTTTTTTTTTTTTTTTTTTTTTTTTTTTTTTTGCGGTACTGGGGATTGAACTCAGGACCCTGCACTTGCTAGGCAAGCGCTTATTCCACTGAGCTATATCCCCAGCCCCAAAATGCCATTTTCTACAATTTTACCCATAAACTAAATTTTGCAATTTCCCCAAATACAATAGCAGAGAAATTGTATCTTGGAGTAGATATTTCCTAATTTAATTTTTCTTATTAGATGAGAGATTGAACATGTTTTTGTATATTTCAGAAATGTTTACAAGTCTTATTTTCCCCTGCTTAAGTTTATTATTATCCGCTTCTCCTAGTTCTTAACCTCTAAAGTTCAGGGAGAAATGTTCTAAGTTAACAACCCAGGATCCCCTGGGCCTGCAGTGCACATCCCTTGGACAGCATTCCCACTTTGTGCCCATGAGGTACTGGTGAAAGATTGATTTAGGTAGTGATTCTCTTTCATGACCTGTTGCACAACTTATAGCTCATTAGCTTTCATGTTTACCTAAGAAAACAATAACCCTAAAGGAATAAGAAGGACATCAGTCAGCATTAATTCTACCACTAATGACCAGAACGGGTACATTTGTAGCAGAATACCAGGAACATTGAAAACATACAGTGTACCCGTCCATTTAAAATATGTTTGAAGTCTCATTGAGAGCCCAGCAGTTCCTTGCTGTTGCATCTTCAGCAAGAGGAGTCCTGGGTGTCACATAACCAGTGCACAGCTAGATATCCTCTCCTCTTAGGCCAAAACCCCAAATTTCTGTACTTTATTCACCCAGCAGCAGTCACATCTGGGCACATCACAGCCTGGTCTGGCTGCCTCAGGGAACCACATACCACCTTCCCAGTACCAAGCCATGAGAACAGCAGGGCTATGGAAGAGGCCGACTGCCTTGGTTTCCCTACTTTCTGTAGCCTTAATCAGAGCCCACAGGGTCACCAAAAAGATCTTCTTTCTTAAGAAGAGCTTTTGCATCACTTGCCACAGTGTCAAGGAGATAATTTTGCACATAAAAGGTCTTTGTAAAGTGAACGCCAGTGGCAATGGGTCCTCCAGTGACTGCAAGGAGTGTCTCAACAATCTGCTTCACCTTGTTCCATAAGGATTCATAGCTCTCAGCTGACAGCAACTGGGGACACTGAAGATTTGCCTTGAGGTTCTCCAGGGACACGTGCAAATCCTCAGCCATCTGTTCTAGTGAGTTTTCATCCAGCCCAAAATAAGACCTGTACAGGGCCAAGGTCTCCTCCAGCTTCTTTACTTCACTATCACCGAACAGGCCAATGAAGGGGATGGCTGCGAATACTCCATCCTTCAGGGCCTCCAGCCAGACCTGTTGCTTCAGGGAATCTCTCTTCTGATCAATGGCAGCTTCCGTAACAGCAGACAGGCACTGCATGAAGATGTGACGCTTGTGAGCAGGCAGGTCCCTCAGAAGCGTGGTCTCCAACTCAGGGAAGTCGTAGTCAGACACATCAAGGCTGGAGACCAGGAAGACTTTATCAACCATTACATTGGCCTCCTGCAGCTGTGTCAGACAGTATTTTTGGATCTGCTGCCAGAGTTCATCCTTACTGAAGGTCATTGGCTTAAGTCTTTGATTAGTGACTAAATCATGATCAATTTTTGTTCTAACAAAGTAGATCTTCTTCTTCATTTCTGCAATGGCTTTGGCCAACTGTATATCATTGTATTTGATGTGGGTGGCAGAGAGGATAAAGAAGAGGTCATAATCAGAAATTTCATTCAGATACTTTTCTAACTGAAAATCGGTGCACCCAAGGCCAGGTAGGTCCCATAGGGTCACACCTGGGCACTTGGGAAAAGTGTATGCAGTTCCCTGCAAGGTCGTCACTACCGGCCCAGTGGTAGCCACGCCTTCCTCTTCATGTCCCATGCCCCTCAGGGCATTGATGAAGGTGGATGTTCCTGCTCCAGTCTCCCCAATCACTGCAATGTTCAGGGGTGCGTTTGCAATGTCTTTCAGGGCAGCTTTGATTGCAGAAGCTGCTTTCGGAACGTTCCCCTCCTCCAGATGTGACCGAATCACACCCCAGATTTCCTGCGAGGAGATTTGACTTTTCATCTTCAAAGTTTTAAAAAGTGTGCAAAGGCTGTAACAGGCAGAAGTCTCATCCTCTATGGAGACGTTGTGGAGGAGCGGAACTGAGGCATGGCTGGGAGCCGTGGAGGAAGCTAGAGGAAGACACAAGTTGGAAGGTCAGGAGTTAGCACGCAGTGAAGCCCTCAGTCTTCCTGTCACAGCAGAGCCGCACCCCCAGCCCCACACAACAGTGGGAAGGTCTTCCCTCTCTGTTCCCAGGTGTGCTGAGACTCCTGGTGCAGGTGCAGACTTGGCCCCATTCCAGGGTTTTTCTTTGCCTTAGACTGCACCTGGTCCTTTAAGAATCCCTCATTAAATTCAAGGTCTGATTTTCCGCTGAAACATCCCTGTCTCTTTATACTGTTTATATTATTTTAGCTATTTTTGTTGTTGGGAAAATAATTGCACATGGTGGCCCTCAAAAAAGGCAGCAACAGAACACCACTTCCCACTGTTGTGTGACAGTGATCCCTGGCTACAGGACTAACCGTAAAACTACAATCATCATGAACACCGTCTCAGGTACTTTTCTCTCCTTGCTGAGATAAAGTATCCTTATACTGTATGCAAACGACCTGCCCCAGGGCGGGTGTAGCTCTCACATCCATAATCCCAACATTGGACCATGAATCATCCATAAACTCTAGAAGCCCCTCTCATGACTGCATGAGGCTTTGGGGGGACAACCAGACAGGAACCATAACAGTGATGTTTGTGAAAGAATAGACAGATACATGAGTGGACCAAGACACCTGAATAAATGTAGTCAAGTGATCTTAGATGAAAATGCCAAGGCAACACAAAGGACAAGGATGTTCTCTTCAGAAGAAGCATTGGCACAACCATTCAGCCACCCACAGGAGAGTGCATCTAGATATAGAACTTACATCCCCACAAAAATCCCCACACGAAATTGGTTATAGGTCTACTTGTAACATGCAAAACCATCAAAATCCAAGAAGGTAACAGAGGAGAAAACCTCACTATTAAAACTGAGCTGAAACCTTAGCAGACACCTCAGCAGAGAAGATGTAGAAATGGAAGTACACTCCCCCCACCTGCCACGCTGGAAACACAACAGAAGTTTCCATGAGATGCCAGCACACACCAGCAGGACTGGCCACAGTCAGGAACACAGACAGCAGCCAGGGTGCGGGAGAGCTGGGCCTTCCGCTGCAGGCAGAGTGCAGAGCTGCATGTCTGCTTCTGAACACAGTCTGCCAGGTTCTTACAAAACTAAACATACTGAACCTACAGGTCCTGGGTATAACATAAAGTAGCTGAAAACTTTTCTATCCCCTGAAACCTGCACATCGATGTTCCTAGAAAAGTATCTATAATGCCGGGGCTGGTCACAGCTATGTCCTTCTGTACACGTTGGATTAATAAACCCTGGCCCCTCCAGAGAGTAGAATACGTTCAGCACTAAAAAGCGATGAGCCTTCAAGCCAGGGAAGGAGGCCAAGCCCCACATGCATATTACTGAGTGAAAGAAGTCCGAAGACAACGCACTGTCTGAGTCCAACTTTATGAGATTCTAGAAAAGGCAAACTTATGAAAAGTTTGAAGTATCCATGGTTGTTAGGGGTTGGTGGTTGGGGCAAAGGCACAGCACAAAGTACTTTCAGATGTGAAATACTTGGTGCAACGCTGATACCTTTGGCCCCTGGCGGCCCCACAGCAAGAGCCAGCTCCAAATGCCCGACTGTGCATGCTCATGCTGTGCAGCACAGGTTCCCCTGCACCGCTCTGGTGGGGGTACAGGCAGTGGGAATGGGGACCCATCTGTACGATTTTCAGATGCTTTCTCTAAAACTGAAACTACTCTAAAAAATAAAATTATAAAGAGAAAGAAAAAGAAAAACATGCTGGTTATTTACTTGGGATTGTCTAAGAACCAGCCCACCTTTCCGGAGAGCCTGCTCCTCACCAAACCCTTGCTTGTCAATAAAAGGGCCGGCAGCCAGGCAGGCAGAGTGGCCACAGGGGTGGAGGAGAGGCTGGTCAGGGCAGGGAGAGTCATGAGGAGAAGACAAGGGGTGAGCACAGGCCACAGGAAGGTCACGAAGCTGTTGTATAAGGTGGAGAAAGCAAGGTCTGTCACCTTCCCTCATGTCAGTGGATTTGCCCTGGTTCTACAGTCCTAGACCTTTGTGATGATGGAAGATTTATTCTGTTAAGATGGGGGAAAAAATCACATGCCCAGGATGAAATATAATGAACAATGTGCAAGATTTCTACACTGACCCTCACAGAGAGGAAGCACAAAACTTTTAGAACAGGAACCAAGAAACCTCATGTCAAGGTTAATGTCTGAGCAGAAGACGGGTTTAAGCCGTGTCCTCTGGCTGCAAGTGAGGGGCCCAGGCAGATGCTCTAGAAGCTTTCTGGAAGTTCCCTACTGCAGCCCAGGAGGACAGGAGTGAGTGAAAGAAGTGTTCCTACACTTTGAGAAATGATTTTTCTGAGCAGGCATACAAGATCTGGCTTGGTGTCATGATGATGAAGCATTCTCCATGGAAACCAAAATGAGGAAGGCCTGCAGGTCACAGATAGGGGAGGGGTGCACGCACCAGTAATGAGCATGACATCAGTGTTTCTGTCTGCCCAGCAGGAATTGCTCCACAGCGACGGGACGGGAAACCTGGAGTGTCTGGCAGCTGCATGGCCAACACACTGTGGTGAGAATGCGCCCCTCCTCCACCCCCTGCAGCTCCTCTGGGAAACAGAGCTGTGCCAAACAGAATCAGAGAGCCAGAGAGTTGGAGACCCGGACCTAGCTAGGGCCTCGCCAAGAACGCACTCATAAGACCTCGGCCTCAGCGCATCATCATGTGCACTTGCAGGGGCTTCAGGCGGGGAGGCGGAGGAGGGCGTGGGATGTCTGCTGAGGCTGCTGCTGAGGACAAGGAGAGTGGGGACCGAGTGACAGACAAGGGAGGGCACCGACGCAGACAGCCGACTCTGGGTCCTGAGCCACTGCAGCCGCAGAGCCCAGGCCTGCTGCCCATGTTCCACACATAGCCGTTGGGTGTGTGCAAAAGTTTGTTAAAAGTTATTTTCTGCTCAACAACTAAGGTGTGGTAGCTGGGGCAGAGCACTTCCCAGGGTTCCTGGGGCCTCACCTCAGAGCTGTTAGGAGTGTGTCTGCTGAGTGTGAGGAGAGGTGGGAGAGAGGGAGACGGAGGGAGGGAGACATACCGAGGTCAGCCTTGCTCAGATTTACCTCAGGTGTGATCTGTGCCCAATTCCTCCCCCTGTTCTAATAGCTGCACAAAGACTTTCCAGTGATTTTCACCTTCAAATTAGAGATCCCAGATACTGTGCAGTTGGGAGAGAACCACGGATTGACCCTTAGCAAATGTCAGGCTGGGATTCAAAATGAATCGGGTCTCCCACCAGGCTCAGAGCTCTTTGCGGAGAAGCGAAAGACAAACACACAGTTGGGAGGGAGAGGTGACATGGGGCTCAGAGTGGACGGTATCCCTGGTCTTCCTATTGTAAGTGTTTCAGTGCTTAGATGAGTGATGTATGAGCCTGGAGTTCCTCAGTGAAAGACCCTATTCATGGCTGTTGCTGTGTTTTACATGATCTTTCTGCAGGGCAAAGCGCAGCACTAACTGGCCTCGGAAATACCCAAAGCATTTACGTTCTCTTGCTAGTTTATGGCTGCCCATGCCCCACCCTTCCTCAGCCTTCTAAGTTCCTGACACCTGGAACCAAGCTTGCAGGTTCTTCCACCCTCGGATTTACTATTCTATGGTTCTGTTTGTAAGGAATGTATTCATTCCAAAATGTTTTCTCACTCACCAGCTTCTTGGAGAAAACAGATTCCTGGTGTCAGAGTTGAGCTCCTAAGGTTCTGCTAGAAGAGCTGAATGGGCTGGGAGTGTGAAGCCCGGGCACAGGAAACGCCTTCTGCGCACACCTGTCCTCCTGGGCAGTGCAGGTCAGGGCTCGGGGGCCAGCACAGAGGGAAACTGTGCCAACCTTCACCATGAACGGCTGAACAGCATCTGAGGAGCTCTGATGACTTACACACCTCCGGCTTCTGCCCTCCTCGTGCAGGAATGTGGGCAACAGCTGGGAAGGGAGGAGCCCAAAGTGCAGGGCATGGATATTCCAGGAACAGGAAAGCGAAACTGCAGCTCTGGAAGCTTCTCTTCCCAGAAACGGAGCCAGTGCTAGGCAGTGAAACTGAGAGGCCCTGTGGTCATGGTTTTTTATGGTGCGGGGAGGGCACATGGGGCCAGGACAGAGTGCTCCAGTGACAAGACAGGCAGGCTCTGAACCAGGACTTACAGAACTCAAGCTGCATCCTAGGCTGGCGCCCCTCTCGGCCTCCCTGTGAGCTCTCACAGACCAGACTCTGGCAGGGAGGCAGAACAAGCAATAGGTGTGGGCCACATCCCTGCCCAGTTGCAGAGAGTGTCAGAAACCTTAGGAATTTCCTGTTCAAGGAATGTCTTTGTTAACTCACTGTGGACTCTGAGCAGAACTGGGGACGTTAGGAAGGAAAAAATAAACAAAGGGCTCAAATTCAATCATTCACTGGAAGAACTCATTGAAATCTAGAAAGTGCTGTCCTTCCCCTTGCAGTGTGACTGTAAAGGGCTCACATGGGGCAGGGTGTGGGTGAGCACAGAACTTCACGCATTGAAAGAATCATATTTTCTGCCTCTATGAACCTCCTCAGATCTCTTTAGTGCTTCAGGAACTGAGGTGTCTGGACTCCACACAAAATCTCAGATCTCAGGCTATAGGTGCCAGGAGGATATTTCTGAGTAGGTCAGGGGTCTCACCAAAGTGGCAGTCTCCCCAGAGACCCTGAGACATGGGGGGGAGGGGTCATCGTGGATTCGTCCTTAGCTAAATGTGGTGTTCAGAGATGAAGCTTTGTTGGATGAGGTAGTCAAAGGGGGAATGGCCTGGAAGGGTTTACCTTCCTCCCCCTCCCTTGATCCCTCTCTCTACTTCCTGTCTGCTAAGACATAAGCTGTTTCTCCTCTGTGATGCCCTTCTGCTATACTTCCTTGGCTTAGAGCCAGCCAACTATGGTTTGAAACCTCTACAAACTGGGAGCAAAAATGAACCTTTTTTCCTTTAAATTGTGAGTTTCACATATTGTGTCCCAGAAACAAGAAAGAAAGTAAGACAGTTGGGTGTTATGGTTGATACATTGTGTTAACTTGGGGAGTCCAGAGGTTTGGCTAAGTGACTCGACATTTCTACATCCTGGGGTGAAAGGACACGGCCTTACCCTTCTGGATGTGGTTCGTTGTGTCAATTTGAGAAGTGTAGAAGGTTGACTGTGTGATTCAGCAGGGATCCACGGTGCTTACTTTGTATTCATCCTGAGCCTGTGCAAGAGGAGAGCATGAAGATTATGTGAATGCCACACACCCCCTGGGTGGGGGTAGCCTCTTTACAATATAAGGGAGGGAAAGAGATTTGCTCTCTCTGCCACTCCTCCATTGTGCTCTTATTGCTTTGCTGTTTCACTGCCATGAACTGTTGTCCTCTGCCATGTGCCACCCTGCCTTGGAGCCAACCAAGTATGGGCTGAAACCTCCACAGACTGTGAGCTAAATAAATCTTTCCTTCCTTAATTTTAGGCATCAAATATTTTGTCTTAGCCACAAGAGAAAAGTAAACCAACACATTAGGGTACTTTAAAAAATATTCTCAAATACTTTTACACCAGCTGAATTCATAGAACATTACATCTAACAATAGCAGAATCCATATTCTTCTCAACTGAGATGGTACATTAAATAAGAACTGTATATAGGCAAGTATTAAAAACTTTATCTTATTTTAAAATTTAAAATCACAGAGTATATTCTTGAACATAGTAATATTAACCTGCAGAAAGAATAGATAACAGAAAGAGGACATGATTATACCTACATAATTGAAAATTACAACAATTCTAAATAGTTACGTTATTTAGAAATTAATAAGATTGGAAGACTCAAAGGAAATTAAAATGTATTTTGAACCAAAAGTGAATGTGTAACATATCAAAATATATGCTGTAGCAAAAGCAGTGTTTAGAGAGAAATTTATAACATCAAATGTCAGTTTTTGAGGAAAAAAGACCTGGAAGAGGCTAGAAGGAGGAGAACAATGCAAGGTGCAGGCAAATAGATGGAAGGGAATAAAGATGATAGCAAAGAAATCAAATTAAAAATAATAGAAAAAAGCAATGAAACAGTCGTTTCTTTAAAAAAGTCAATAAAATTGATACTCCTCAAGTCTGAGAGACCAAAAGTAGAGAAGATGTAAATTACCAATAGAAGGAACAAAGATGAGGATATCTATACGTGCTTATGGACATTAAGCATATAATAAGAGAATCGTAACAGCTCTATGCCAGTAAACTCAAGAACTTAGATGAAATGGGCTTATTCTCTAAAATATACGAACTATCAAGTCACTCAGAATTAAGTGAGTAGGGAAGAAACCTTCTATGTATTGAAGTGATGGACTTTTTAATCAAAATTCTTCCCCCAAAGGAAAAAAAGAAAACTTTTTAAGTTATACCAGACAAGGGAAAACAATATTAATTCTACACAAACACTGTCGGAAGGGGAAGACGCTGAGCAGCTTGTTTAGTGGGGCCAACGTAGCTTACTACAAAACCTTGGCAAAGAAATGAAAGGATAATTACAAGAGGAGAAATCTACCCACAAATAACCCTTATCAACAGAAGCCCCCAGAACTCCACTCAAGTAAATGCCAGCAAGGTAAGTGCAGTAATACAAGCAAAGAGTGACCGACCAGTACCGCACGAGAGTCACGCCTGGAGTGCACGTCTGCCTGAATATAAGAATGTAACCTGAAACCTAATCCATGCCGTCCATCAGATCATCAGGCTAAGAAAGATGATGGGACAACAGGTAGTGACATCAGCAGCACAGAAGAGAAAATCTCAGGGAGTCATCACATCTGGAAAAGTCTCTTCAAGGAGATGGTGCTTATGGGGTGTCACTGCACACGGGAATCTTGGACACATCTGACATGGGCATTTTACATGACACGGACCTGTGCTAGTCCTGCTTACACTTGGACTTAAAGAGTTGCAGGGCACAAAAAATCACAGCAGACACAAACACTTTTTTGGTAGTCTATGTCATGGTTTTTGTCTCAATGTTCCCCAAAGTCTCAAACAGTCCTGGGGGGTGGGAGAGATGCTTTTCAAATGTGGATCTAGGGTGTATGATGCTGGGATCAAAGGTATGTGATTATTCCATCAGTCTGAGGACAGGTTTGACATCATTCTGGGTAGGATTAAGGATGGCCCACCCTGAGTGTGAGGGAGGCTTACCACCCTTAGGGATAGGACATAAGGGACACAAAGAGGGTCGCTGCTGGTCACTTGCTGACTGCTGCTTATACACTACTCTGTTGCTTTGCTGCCCTCTGCCCACCATGAACTGCTTCTCCTCTGTGGTGCCCTCGGCCACACCAGCAGCAGCTAGCAGATTATGGACTGCCTTGGAGCTAGGGGATTATGGACTGAAACCTCTACAAACTGTGGCCCAAATAAACCTTTCCTCCTTTGGCTGTTGGGTATTTTGTCTCAGCAACAAAAAAAGTAACAAAGATAACCTATGGCATCCACACTTTGCACCACTGAGAATCAGTATTATCTCTGACTCTGTATCCTTTATTGCCAGGTGTTTTGGACAATGGAGTTTTGTGAACCTCTAATAGCAAACTCAGTGAACTCTTTCTTCAATTGTGGATACTGAAAACCTATTTACTTTACATTACATAATTTGGGGCAGTTTTAGTGTTGTAAGGATTTTGGGGGGTATTGTGGAGACATGGGAATAATTGTTATAGTCTTATGGGTTGATTTTACCTAGGCCCACAAAATCAGGTTTTTTAATAAATGTGATTTTCTGCTTTTTAAATTTTGTTACTGCTGTTCATCATAGCCAAACACATGACCTAATATGTCAGTAAAATATCACAAGTGAGTTAACAGCTCAAAACCAAACAGCTAGCAGAATGTTTTTCCTAGATCATAGATGAGGGTCTGACTGGAAAGTCCCAGGGGATTCAACTTTGGTCAAATTCTTAAAAAGCAATGGCTAGCTGGTTTTTAAAATTCTCCTTTGACTTGTTGTCATTGGCTTGGAGACTTACATCCAATATTCTTCACAACAATTGCAACTAAGGAAGCAAAACTTCACAATATGTAATCAAGATCTAACTAGCACCAATGATTTGGTATTGATTGTACTTGTTTAGGGGGAATCACAAGTATTTCTGCTTTGTTTCATTGATCCCCAAATACCTTCAAATCTGGCAGTGATGGCCCTTAAATGTTTATTTTTTGAAATTTCATTGAAGTAGGTTAGGGTTAAGTAAAATATACGTAGACACTTTGCCCAATAGTAGGGGCATAACCTGGCTCCTGAGGCCCACGTTGGCAGAGAAATTTGGGTACTGTCCATATGAACAGAGAAAACAATTTTGTCTACTCATAGACTTTACTCTTGTTTAACTCTGACTCACACTTCAGACATGTCAGAACAGTCCAATGTGTACTTTGCATTGCTACTTACATATTCTGTAGATTTTAATTTATAGATTTAAAGAAAGACTCGCAGCACTTTCTAAAAAAGATGGTTAGTAGCACTTGCTATAACTGGAAGGCAACCTTGACATTCTATAAACTCAGGAAAAGGTGGAGATGGGCAAGTGTAACCACAGTCTTTGAGGCCAGTGTTACCCAAGGAAGGGTGAGGATGTTAGGAGACCGGAACAGAAATTCAACCTCCGAGACACTGAGGGCTCCTTCAGGAAGTAGGAGCAGAGAGCTGAAGAGGGGATTCCTTCCTGTGGATTGCACATCATTTAACATGCTCTGATCCAGCACACCAGGTGCATAGGCTGGGGACCCAGTTTTAACTGTCTTCTCTGCTGATTGCATTTATGCTTATTACTGGTCTCTTTTTCAGAGACTGACTTTGTGACTATCAGAAAAGTCAGGACCTTACTGTAGGGACAAAGGCCCACCTGCGCCAGAATCTGAGCAGTGGGATGTTTCCCACTTGGTCCCGGCTGTGCGACTTGGACTTTACTCCAGTGACAGAGGCCCACCGTCGTGTGACTTGGACCTCTCTCCAGGGACAAAGGCGCACTGGCACCGGCATCTGATCGGCAGGGCGTTTCCCCCGGTCGGCTGTGTGACTCGGACCTCACTCCAGGGACAAAGGCTCACTGGCAACGGAATTCGATCAGCGGGGCGTTTCCGCCTGGTCACGGCTGTGCAACTCGGACCTTACTCCAGTGACAGAGGCCCACCGGCATAGGACGCAGACCTCACTCCAGTGACAAAGGCCCACCGACGCTGACATCTAAGCAGCGCTGCGTTTCATGGTCCGTGCCACCTGGGTGACTCAGACCTTTCTCCAGCGACGGAGGCTGACCTGCGAGGACACATGAGCAGCGATACCCTTCTCCTCTGAACCAGAGACAAACGAAGACTTGCCCAGACACCTGGGAGGTGCGGTGTTTCCTGCACGCACCCCAACTGTGCAACTGGGACCTTTAACCAGAGACAAAGGTGAACTCACTCAGATACCTGGGCAGCAGGCGTTTCACTGCCTGCCTCCTGGCTGTGAGACTAGGACCTTTCTCCAGCGACCTGTGACACCACATGAACAGTGCAACCCTTCTCCTCTGGTAAGCTCCACACCTTAGAGATAGGAAAGAAATCCAACTGGAAGGGCCTGTCCCTGCTAGTGGTTGAGACCTGCAGAGTGGAATCAGCCTCAGGCTCTGGGGTCCTCGGGGTCAAGAGGAGAGCCCTGCTACCCCCTGACTAGCTACCTGAGGAACCTGAAACAGAAGCCACTGCCTAACCACCATAGGCTTCAAGGCTGAGACCCACACTCTTGCCATCCACACACTGGACACTCGGGTACCAAAGCCCAGCACTCTCCCACTATAGCAGATGTGGTCTGAGCCAAACACCCCAGCATTTGCCTGGGATGACTGGTCCCAGTGGTCCACAGTCTGCTACCACCCTGGGTTTAGTTTAACATGCAGGTAAACTAGGGTCCCTAGAGTCCTTAGTGAGCTGCCTGGGTAGTCAGTAGCTCAGCACCAGTCATCTGACATTCTAAATGACAAAACGAAGGGGCAAAATGCAGTCTCAGAACACAGCTCCACCCAGAACAAGTACAAGACACAATGACATAGGAGAACTAGGAAACCACATACCTGAAATTTCTGAAATGATCACATCTGAAGTAAAGAAACAACTCCATCAAGCCATAGAAGAGATTAAATCTGAAATAATCTCTCAGGCAAAAAATGAAATGAAAATAATAATGCAAGAAATGCTTCACACATACAGAGAAGAAACAGATAAGAGACTAGAAGATCAAAGGCAACAAATGGAACTGTTAAATGAGCAATTCAGGAATGACTTAGAACACGTGAAACAGTCTCAAAAAGATTTCCAGGAAATGAAAACTTCCACTGAAAGCTTGAAAAACTGCTTTAATGAATCTGAAGATAGAATTTCAGATCTGGAAGATAGCCTGACAGCTAATGACTGTGAAAGGAAGGATCTCTTAAACCCAACAGAGAAACTGCAGAAAACAATCCAACAGCTGCAAGATGAAGCAAAGAGAAATAATGTGCGAGTAATAGGAATCAGTGAAACAGCAGGAGGCAACACAAATGACATAAAAAGAATATTTGGAGAAATAATAGCAGAAAATTTCCCAAGAACAGTAAAAGAAACTGATGTGCAGGTAAATGAAGCATATAGAACTCCGGTGATCCACAACCCAAATAAAACCACCCCCAGGCATATAATAGTCAAGATCCCAGATATGCAGCAAAAGAACACGATATTAAAAGCTGCTAGAGAAAAGAAACAGATCACCTATAAAGGAAGGCCCATCAGAATCACAGCAGACTTCTCAATAGAAACCATGAAATCAAGAAGAGCTTGGAGTGAGATATTACAGATTCTCAGACAAAACAGCTTCCAACCCAGACTGATGTATCCTGAAAAACTATCCTTCAAATTCAATGGAGAAATAAAATATTTCCATGACACAGACCAACTGACGAATTTCATGAGTGCCAAACCAACATTACAAAAAGTACTGAAAGATATTCTAGACAGAGAAAAAAGTGACCACAATCCCAACAACAACAATAGAAGGAACCCTTAAGCAGAACAAGAAATTGAACAGCAAAAGTAGGAAAGCAACATCAAGTAAAGAGCATGACAAAAATAAGCCAATGTATAACAGTTATAACCATCCATGTAAATGGCCTCAATTCACCAGTCAAAAGAAACAGACTGGCAGAGTGGATTAAGAGACAGAATCCCACAATATGCTGTATACAGGAAACACACTTTACTCAAAAGGAAATCCATAGACTGAAAGTCAAAGGTTGGAAAACAATCCTCCATGCAACAGGTTCCCAGAAAAAAGCAGGAGTAGCTGTTATGTTTGCAGACAACGTAAACTTCAAACTGATAACAATCAAAAGAGACAAAGAAGGCTACTATATACTAGTTAGGGGAAAACTGCAAGAGGAAGAGATAACAATCCTAAACATGTATGCATCAAATACTTGCGCACCAAAATATGTAAGGCAAATCTTAACGGACATCAAAAACCAAATAAACAATAACACTATTGTAATAGGGGACCTAAATATCCCATTGACACAAAGAGACAGGTCAACTGGACTAAAACTCAGCAAAGATATAACAGACCTCAACCAAATGTGTGAACAAATGGACTTAGTAGATGTTTACAGAGTGTTCCACCCCACAAGACCAGAATACACATTTTTCTCAGCTGCACATGGGACTTTCTCTAAAACAGACCACATTCTAGCCCATAGAGCATACCTACCCAAATGCAAAAGGACTGAAATTATCCCATGCATATTATCTGACCACAGTGCAATGAAACTGGAAATTAATGACAAAGGGAATTCCAAAACGTTTATAAATACTTGGAAATAAGACAACAACCTCCTGAATAACCAATGGGTCACAGAGGAAATTAGAAAAGAGATTGGAAAATACTTACAAACAAATGAAAATACAAATACAACTTATAGGAATCTGTGGGATGCAATGAAAGCAGTCCTCAGAGGGAAATTTATAGTGATGCACTCACACATAAAGAAAACAGAAAGAGAACAAATAAATAGCCTAATGTTGCACCTCAAACTTTTAGAAAAAGAAGAACAAGTCAAACCTAAAGCCCAAAGAAGGGAGGAGATTGTAAAGCTTAGGGCAGAAATTAATGCAATTGAGATGAAGAAAACTCTACAAAAATTAAGTGAATCAAAGAGTTGGTTTTTTGAAAGAGTAAATAAAATTGATAAACCTCTAGGCAATCTTATCAAAAAAAGAAAGGAAAGAACTCAAATTCATGCAATAAGGAATGAAAAGGATGAAATCACTAGAGATCCTACAGAAATTCTAAAGATCATTAATACCTACTTTGAGAATATTTACTCCAATAGGGTAGAAAACCCAGAAGAAATCGACAGATTCCTAGAAATGTACGAATTACCAAAGTTGAACCAGGAAGATATAAAAACCCTGAAAAACCCAATATCAATTAATGAGATTCAAAATGTCATTAAAAACTTACTAACAAAGAAAAGCCCAGGCCCTGATTGATGCACGACAGAATTTTATAAAACATTCAGCGAAGATTTAATGCCAACACTCCTCAAACTCTTCAATGAAATTGAAAAAGAAACAATTCTCCCTAACTCATTTCTGGAGGCAAGTATCATAATAATACAAAACCAGAGAAGGACGCAACCAAGAAAGAGAACTATAGGCCAGTCTCCCTAATGAACATAGATGCAAAGATACTCAATAAAATACTAGCAAATAGAATGCAGCGAATCATAAGGAAAATTATACACCATGACCAGGTTGGATTTATTGCAGGAATGCAGGGATGGTTCAATATTCGCAAATCAATTAATGTAATACTTCATATCAATAGAGCCAAAGACAAAAACCACATGATTATCTCAATAGAAGCAGAAAAAGCTTTCGATAAAGTTCAACATGCATTCATGTTAAAACCCTAGAAAAAACAGGAATAGATGGCCTCTACCTCAATTTAATCAAAGCCATCTATGACAAACCAACAGCCAACATCATACTACATGCACAAAAACTGAAAGCGTTCACTTTAAAGTCAGGAACAAGACAAGGATGCCCATTGTCACCACTCCTATTCAACATAGTTCTAGAAGCATTAGCCAGAGCAATTAGACAAGAGAGAGAAATAAAAGGAATACGGATAGGAAAGGAAGAAGTAAAACTATCACTATTTGCAGATGACATGATACTTTACATGGAAGGCCCCAAAAACTCCACAAGAAGACTCCTTCAATTAATTGACAAGTTCAGCAGAATAGCTGGATACAAAGCCAACACCCAAAAATCAATAGCATTCTTGTACACAAACAACAAACAGACTGAGAGAGAAATTAAGGAAACCATATCTTTTACAATAGCATCCAAGAAAATGAAATATTTAGGAATCAATCTAACAAAAGAGGTAAAAGATCTTTTCAATGAAAACTACAGTACTCTGAAAAAAGAGATCAGTGAGGATTTCAATAAATGGAAAAACATTCCCTGCTCATGGTTAGGAAGAACAAACATTGTGAAAATGGCCATACTACAAAAATTGTTATGCAGATTTAAGGCAATTCCCATTAAACTACCATCAACATACCTCACAGATCTAGAGAAAACATGCCTTAATAAGGTTCATCTGGAACCAGAAGAGACCCAGAATAGCAAAAGCAATTCTGGGACACAAGGTCAAGTCAGGTGGAATCACAATCCCTGACCTGAAATTATACTGAAAAGCTGCTGTAATAAAAATCAAACTAGTACTGGCTCAAAAACAGACCTGGGGATCAATGGAACAGACTGGAAGATACAGCCACAACCACAAAAACATTCAGCCACCTAATATTTGACAAAGGGGCCAAACAAGCTCACTGGAAGAAAGATAGCCTCTTCAATAAATGGTGCTGGAAAAACTGGCTTGCCATTTGCTGAAGACTGAAAATAGACCCAAGTCTATCACCGTGCACCGAACTCAAGTCAAAATGGATCACAGATCTCAATATTAAAACAGAAACACTGAATCTGTTGGAAGAGGAGGTAGGTAAAAATCTTGAAGACATAGGAGTAGGCAGAGAGTTCATGAACAAAAATGAAACTGCAAGGGAAACACTTCAAAGAATCAATAACTGGGACCTCATCTTACTGAAAAGTTTTTGCACATCTAAAGAAATCACCAGCAGAGTAAAAAGAAAACCCACAGATTGAGAAAAAAATCCTAACTGGTTGTCCCTCAGACAAAGGCCTTCTACTTAGAACATACAAAGAATTAAAAAACATGAACCTGTCCAAATTCAAAGACCCAATCCAGAAATGGGCATCTGAGATGAATACACACTTCTCAGATAAAGAAATACAAATGGCAAATAAATATATGAGAAAATGTTCTAAATCTTTAGTCATTCAAGAAATGCAAATAAAAACAACATTGAGATTTCATCTCACCCCAGTAAGATTGGCCAGTATTAAGAAATCATCCAATAACAAATGCTGGTGAGGCTGTGGAGAAATAGGAATTCTGCTGCACTGCTGGTGGGAATGCAGACTGGTGAAACCACTGTGGAGATTGGTTTGGAGATTCCTCAGCAAACTAGGTTTGGAGGTGCCACTCAACCCAGCTATCCCCCTTCTGGGGATTTTCCCAGAAGATCTGAAAACAGCATATCACTGTGATATATGTGCACTCATGTTTATAGCAGCACAATTTGTAGTAGTTAAATCATGGAAACAACCCAAATGTCCATCCACAGAGGACTGGATTAAAAAACTGTGGCATTTTTACACAATGGAATATTATTCAGCTGTAAAGAAAGACAATCTAGGGGCTTTTATAGGCAAATGGTCACAACTGGAGACCATACTCATAAGTGAGGTAAACCAGATGTGCATGTGCAAACAGCATATAGTATCATTAGTGCAGGAACCTGGACGTGAGAATATAGATTGGGAGGTATGAAGGGAGACTGATCAAGGGTAGAGAGCAATTGGGATGAAGGGAAGGAGAGGAGGAAGAGGAGAATAGCTGAGTAGGTATGTATGTATGTTCAGGGTGGCTGACATGGTTGCACTGTTGTCTCATGTCATATTGATGTGGGAAACAATCAGTGATTAGTTGTTTGATCAATCTTGTATGTCTATTTGTATTGTCCTGAGTATACACTTTGAAGGAACCAACGTGTAATACAACAACCATTGTTGATCCCCTGCCACTTTACCTGTAGTTCTGTTTTTGTACTGTTCGTGTGCTACTGTGTGTATGTTTGTTAGTATTTTTGTTCTTTTACTTTTAAAATAAAAAAAGAAAGAAAAGTCAAGGAGCCATTAACTATTAACCGGTTTTGCTGAGATCTGCCCGTTGCCCATGTTCATCAGTTGTCTCAGCATTCAAAAGAATTTTAGCGGGGTAAGAACTCAGTTGGGAGATCCTTAACATGGTACTGTATTCTTTTCTCCGTTTAAAGCATCCCAGTGGCCCTAAATCAAGGCCAGCAGTATTCTGTAGCTGCTGGTTTCAAGCAGGAGCCTAAAGTGGTATCTTTCTATGGTCTGTTGGCCATTTCAGAACTTTAGAAATGTAATGGTCAGTTCACTAGAAAGTAACAAATAACTAAATGAATTTTATGAGAGGACTTCAAGATGGCGACCGGGTAGGCAGCGGAGAGAGAACCTCCCGGAGGAATGCCACTCAGACAAAGGAATATAGGAATATAGCAACATGTGAAGGACAGAAGGGAAAGAGGTGGGTATCCTGAACTCAGGAGGGATCTGAAATGGGAATTGAAGCCCTCGGAAAGACTAAGCAAAACCTCTGATGGAGGAAAAGATCGGAGATCCCCCTGGCGCAGTCGGGAGAAGAGGAGAAGGAGGAAGTCACTGCTCCAAGCACACCCATGGCCTGTGCCCTCCTTCTGCCATTCACAGCTTCAGCTTCGGAGGCCCACGCTCACAGAAGCCTCCTGACTCGGCCAGGGGAGAGCGGAGTTCCAAGAGCTGGTCCAGGGCTGGAGAGGGGAGGGCACAGCCAGCAAAGGAGGCAATGGCGGTCGGGAGCAGTTGTCGAACCCAGTGTGAGAATGAGAGGTTGCGAAAGCCACTGGGGCAGAGTCCCCACCCTGCAGCAACCTTCCTAATCAGTGCCTGGAGAGAATCAATGCAAAGAGTACACAGCCCACCATGCACGGCTCTGCACCTGCCTCAAGGCGGTGGCCCCCTGCCTCTCAGCTGGGTGAGCGGCTACCAGCGGAGAGCAGTGGGGAACCTCGGTGGTGAGCCACGGTGGCTCCCAGGGATCTGGCCAAGGAGTGGATGGGGGCTCCAGCACCGCAACGGGAGGGAGATGCAGATGGAGATGGATCGCATGGCTCCACGCCCTTCTCACTCCAACATCAGGCAGGAGGCACGAGCTGGGTTGCCGGAACTCAGCTCCCACCCTGAACTCTCTCTGGGAGCACCTTGAGTCTCGGGGGCTTGAGCAAGCACCGCCTGTTCCTGGCAACAATGGGACGAATCCACGGTCTTCAGGACTCACCCCAAAAACTATTAATGTGAGCACCAAGAGGGTCTCCTTACAGCTTGCACATATGAACCTTGCATGAACCCATAGCAACAAATTATATGAAAAGCAGCAGATCGGGAGTATGAAAAACAGCAACATACTCTATACAGTAGACCCGAGAAAATCCTCCAACTCTATTCTAGAACTAATCTTGAAACTCAGTTCATACCCTGAACTAACACAGTGAGAACAGGCCAGGGAGATTTCAAACCCTTATAACAAGCATCATAAGTTCGTCCAATGCCCAGCTTCAAGGGGTGGGGAACAGTAATACTGGAGATCAGGAGGAGGGAGGAGGAGAAGAAAGGGCCTCTGGCATCAAGGCAACAGGACAGGGCCGAAAGGGTCACTGAGGGCACCCCAACAGGGGTGCGTGCCCTGCGGTTGCTCTGCTGTGGGCCCCACGGCTGCTCCACTTAGGGTCCCATGGCTGCTCCGCTGAGGGCCCTGCGGCTGCTTTGCTGAGGGCCCCATGGCTGCCCTGCTCTGGGTCCCGCTGAGGGTGCCCCTCGGACTGGACCCGCCCCCACCCATAGCACGGTGATGGGGCGGAGCCGGGCGGTCCGCTGAGAGCATAGGTGCTTTTCCACCTCCGACCATGGCAGTTTGTATACACCCATGTATGCTATAGTGTAGTCTGTGGTAGCTATATCTCTTCCCAAGGTGAGAGTCCAGGGGTATAGATAAACCCAGGAATACAGTTATTATCACAGGGAAGATGACTGATTGAGTGGTAGGGCAACGGAGATGAGGGAGGAGAAAAATTGAATGATCAAATGGGCCATCATCTGTGTAACTGAGTAACAAATGTGAAGGTAACATTATGTAGGACAGCATCCAGAGCTAATTCCCTTCTATGTTCTCTATAATTTGTATTTCCTCAATCGTTTTTGTATTAACAGAAGTGAAGATAACTTTATGTTATGCAGCATCCAGTGATGATTCCTTACTATCTTCTCTGTAATTTGGTATTTCCTTTAATGTTTGTGTGTTAACTAGTGTGAAGATGACATTATGTAATACAACATCCAGTGCTAATTCCCTGCTATGTTCTGTATAATTTTGTATTTTCAATTTTGTTCATGGCTTGTTCTGGTTCGTATGTTTCCATTCTTTTGTCTTTAAAATAAAAAGTCAGAAAAAAATAAAGCATCCCAATGCCAAAAGCTTTTACTGATTTAAAATTAGAACTGCCAGGAAATAGCGGGGGATGAATAAGATCAAAATACATTGCCCACACTGAAGCCCAACCCAAATGGGGGAAGGAGAATGGACAGGGAGAGGGAGGAGGGACTTTACTAAAGTATGCTCTGTGCATACACAAATCAGCTCAAACGAAGCCCATTAACATGTAGAACCAATATGCACTAAAAAAAATGAGAAGGAAACATCCAAAGTTGAAAAAATAAAACTAGAATTGACTTTCTGTGATCAAATTCCGAGAACCAAGTCAAATGCTTGGTATCAGTGCTGAGTAAATCCTCCTGTGGACTGCATAGCTCCTTTCCATCTCAGCTTGTTCTTAAATAGTGGCTTGTTAACTTCTGGCTCCTGACGCCCATCTGTCCAATTCCCATTCGGATCCCTCGTAGTGCCCGTACCAAAAAGCTGTCCGTGAGACCTATACTTTGAGTGTCAGCCTAGTAGGGTCCTAGAACCTAGGCCTAAAGATACCCAGCGGGTTACTGAAGCTTGGCATCTCTGCTATCATTATTTCCTCTACATGATTACTTTAAAAGTTTGGTTCAGATCCATGCTCAGCCCTGCATGTAGGCATGCTAATACATAAGGCATGTCTCTAATACAAGGTGTGTTAGCACTGAATTTACCAAGCCTAGCTCATCCTCCTTCAATATTGAGGATACCAAGAGAAGACTAAAATAATTTCCAGGGATTGTTGTGACACCCAATTACAATGTCCAGTTCCAGACCCAATGCCTACAAATCTCCAGTCACTGTCCTAAATATGCAGTCATTTTGTGTTCCAGGAGCAGTGGAACCTCATGGACCATGCCATGATGAGGCTACTGTCCCATAGGTGGAGCAGTTACTTGATGAGAACTGTATCCTCTGCTCCCCAAGCGTGAGCAATCATATCACAGACCCTCAAGAAATAGGATTTGTCTGTAGGTACAAAACCAAGATTGAAATAAATGACCAGTCAAACCCCTGCCCACCACAACCCCTGATAACATTCCCAGCTTTTGTTAATGGGCCAGTCTGATCTTTGTGAGGTCTGTGTTGCCTTCAGCTCCCCAAGCTGAAATCCTTTCCTATTTTCTCTTACTTCTTTTGTTTAAGGTCAGGCTTGATCTTTATGAAATCCTGAAGCTAAAGTCCCTTGCCAATTTCTCTTACTTTCCAATTAAAATGTTTTCCTACAAATTTGTGTTGGTTGCAAGCTTTAATTTCCATTATCACTGAAGCAAGGACTCTGCACTACCTGGTGTCATTAGGAGCAGGGGCAGTGGACTGAGTGTGTAAGTAACGAAGCCAATCACACCAAAGACAGGAGGTCCAGTCCTTTCAACAAAGAGGAATACTGGTCCAGAGCCACTCAGAAACTGGACGTCACTGCAGAAAGTGAGCAGCACGCCCGCGAGCGACATTCCGCCTGCATTTCCCGTCCCTCCCCAGTGCTCACATCATTGCCTTAGCTCCATTACCTGTCAGCTAGCAGCAGCATTAGATTTTCTTTGAGCTCAAACCATGACCGTGCACACAAGAAATCTGGGTTGTGTGCTTCTTATGTGAATCTGATCCTGAAGCCATCTCTCCCACCCCATCCACGAAAAAACTGTCTTCTGCAAAACCATTTCCTACTGTCAAAAAGGCTGAGGACCCCTGGTCTAAGCCCCAACCTCATCCCAGTCCTGTGGCCAGTGATTAAAAAAGAAAAAAGTAACTGGAGAAGATGAGGACCTCAAAGAACCTAAAACTAAACCACTCCACGAACTCACCATGAAGACATACAGATTGCTTGTATTTGTGCCACCTTTAGTGGAACCGAAGGAATAAAACTTACCTTTATAAAATGCAAGATGTTGCTTCCCTCTGATTTTTTTAATATGACAAAATGAGCATCTTAAATTCTGTGATATGAATCAGTATATTTGTAAACTAAAAAATAAAATAAATTCTGTATAGGAAATGCATATTAATATCTGAAAACATTATTTTTAATGAAAATGGTGGTGCTAAGGTATGGTGAAGAGATCTCTCCCTATTAATGTTGTGCACATCTGTTAAACCTGTGGTGACACACAGAGTGACGATGTCAACTCCAGCCCTGGAGAGAGCTGACTCATTTCTCTATGGGGTCTTCTCGCATGTGGTGGATCAGGGAGGGATCGGGGCCCCACGGCATGGTCTGGGCCCTCTCCCCGTGTCAGGGCCCCCACACCATGGGGACAGCTTGCAGAGCAGGGCACGTCTGATATATACCCTCCTGTCTTCATAGCTGTCACTGAGCAGTGCCTACCATAGACCAGAGAGGGGAAGTGGAAAAAGTCACATGTACAGAGACTGTGACACAGGAGTAAGAGTCCCCAGGCATTGATGCAGGTCTGATTGATCGTCCCATTTCAGAGGTTTGAGGGAAAGACTCGAATAAGAGCAAACACACCCCTGGCTTCCCTTCTGATTCCGGTTCCATTCACCTTTGCTTCCCAGACTCCCTCCCAAGTCACCTTCGCTTGCTCCCATCTCCTGACCTTCATTTTGCCTCATCCACTGGACTTTCAGGCCACTCAGTGTTGACAAATGCGCAGAGATAAAGCTAGGGAGGGGTCTGGACAAATGATAACCAAGACCATTTCTCTGATCCTGCCTCAGCCTCCTCCTCCAGGTTCTGCTGCACTTTCCCTATACACATTTTTTTACGATGCTTTTAACCATCACCCATATCTGTGGATCTTCCCTTACTCTGCTGAAGAAGGTATGGAGATAGTGATAAAGAGAAAAATAATAAAAATAACAAAATGAAATATAAATAATAAAGTGACAATATAACACTAATTGTGATTATTAGGAAATGTTTATTAGCAGAAGAAATAATGGAAATTAGCAGACTATCTCTTGACATGTGAAAGCTGATAGATACTATGTTAGTGTCAGGATTCAATCAAAATAGATCAATAACTGCAGAAAACAGGCTATGGCCAAGTCACTTCCGCACAGCAGTGAGGTACCATAGGGAGCTAGGGCTTTCCTGTGTAGGACAGACATTTCTTCTGCATTAGGGGACACTGACCCAGGACTGGCAGGAAGACCACCGTCCCTGACCGTGCAAGACCTGAGGTCCATTTCCAAGTCTGGTAGGCCAGGCGCAGCAGCTCTTTTAGCTCATTATCTCAGTCGTGAGCTGTTATACTCTTACGCAGGAGGAGTTTTGCATCTTCGGCCACGGTATCAAGGAAATTCAGACGTAGAAAGAAGATTTTCAGGAACTGGAAGGCAACAGACACAACACCTCCATTCACTGAAAAGAAGCTTTCGGCACAGCTCACGGCCTTCGCTACTATGCTGTCATCCTTCACGAGGGACCAGAAGTCCAGGCACCTGGTGAAGCCCTTGATGTCCTGCACAGATGTGCCCAGCTTCTCGGCAATCTCTTCAATGGACTGATCATCCAAACCGAAATACCTTCGGTAAAGCATCAAGCACGCTTCCTGTTCAGGCAAACCGAAGCCTTTGAGGATGGGTGCAAAGGGGATGAACGCCAATGCTGACAACTTCACAGCATCCAGCCAGATCTTCTCCTTGAGGAAAGCTCTCTTCAGCTCAATAGAAGCATCTGACAGCGTGG